>JAUMHH010179473.1:0-15200 GCA_032359455.1 Chlamys rubida
CAAGTAAACATTGTTCAGAAAGCCCGTGTGGTCAGATCATCTAATTTAGTCAACATGTACTCAGATCAGTCGTTGTTTAGTCGCTACGGTCATTATCATAAAAATTAGTATTATTATATAAACTTATTTATCATAAAAATTAGTATTATTATATAAACTTATTTATCATAAAAATTAGTATTATTATATAAACTTATTGTAATTATTGTAATTAGTAGTAGTAGTATAGTAGAAATGACTGTGCGAGTGAGCAATCACGGCTACCGAGGTCACCCAACCAGTAACCATATAGTTATATTTAAGCACGATCGAATGCATTGATAGTCATTGTTGACACGTTTGTCGACAGTGATCGTTTGTAATCAGCTTCAATCTTAACAAGACAGAGGTGTTTAAATGTTGTTCAGTTTTTACATTTGTCGTACTCACTATCTTGTGGTTGTCTGAAATAACTTATTAATGCCTTTGTTTATTTTCTTGTTAAAAAAAAAGAAGTCATAGCTTGACAAAGTGACCAGCTGGTCTTGACCCGTTGCGACACGTTTTATATGTACATAGTGTACATGTATAAAGTAAAACTTTATCGTTTTTTTATTTAAGCAATCGTGATGAAACTTTTTTCATTTAAAGTCATTGTAGGTCAATACATTTCTGATGATGGGGCTTCATACAAGGGTGTTTGTTCATGTCAAGTAAGCTCAAACACATGTTTGGTTTTAGGGTTGTCTCTTAACATACAATTTATGAGCTGATATTTGCATATGGTTATTGAGTGTGGATCTCAACATTTTCCTAAAACGGTAGCCAGAATGGCAGACTCATAACCCTGCTTGCTTCAAGAACTGTAGGAATTTTTCTTTTGAGAACCTTTTAAACGAACGTGCCTAACTGCAAAAAACAGAGAGGTAACTCCAATTGTTATATTTTGTTGTTAGGGTTCTGTGTGATAAATATGCAAGACCACACACTTGTGTTTTTCTAACAAAACAGAAAGCACGAGTTTATTGCGCGAACGAATATACCGCGCAATCGTGAATATATACGTCCGCGCAATAAATGAGTGCTTTCTGATTCGTTAGAAAAACACAAGTGTGTGGTCTTGCTTTTATCACATACCTTCCGTATTTGGTAGAGATCGATACAAAGATTTTATAAACTTTGATATTTTTTGCAAATACCGGAAACTTTTCAGTTCGCCATGACAATGGGATTCCCATAAAAAGTAGTTCCTGCTAGTAGATAAATATAACATTCCGTATTGCACATGTGCAATACAAAAGGTTGTATTTCATGGTCTAAAAAAATGCTTGTATTGCTATAACAAGATTCAACAGGTATGTGATAAATATAATTAAAATCAATGCGTGAGTTTAGATTATGTAGAGCAAATAATGTATTTAAACAAAGGGACGTAGCTCCATAAATATGAGCGCTATGAAATATTCATGTCCACTCAATGAAAGTATTTTATTTACAATGTATTCACATCCCCTCAATTAAAATAGTTCATCAATGTATATCAAAGATCATTATAATTGGTGCAGTATTTTAGATTGAGAAGCGCGATTCATTTTTTCAACAAATGTGTGTAATAAAACAAGAGTCAACACGGTTTTGTTGGTTAAGTTGAACTTTATTCACTGGATCTCAAGGTATTATTTTCGATCTGTATTAGTCTGCGTAGGTCGTCCTTAATCTTTCTGAGCCTTCCCGAGCCATACTGCGTCGTTCTGTCCGTACTGATGTTTGGTCCCTGTTCGGTATTACTTATAATACTGTATATCCTCGCTATTGCTTCAATGATAGAACTTTGATATTGCCACGTAATTTCATATCTCTCGCTCTGGACCTCATTATAGGTTAATCTGTCGTCACTGCCTGTCTGATGGTGTCTGACAGTGTAGTCCCTGTCCCTGACTGCCCCGTGGATATGCCCTAATTACTGGCGAGTGCTGCCTGGACACATGCACCAGGTTTTTGGGATTCTTTTGTGTCCCTTTTGACAAATATTACGAACGTCAGCTTTTCTCAAAAATATCGGAGCAGATTTCTCTGTAGATGCAGTAAATGTTGCCGTTATCTTTAAAATCGAATTCAAACGCCTTCTACACGTACCTGAGGTTTCCCGTCACCCGTGGCAAATACCGCAGGTGTCTCACATAAAGAAACTTTAGATCGACACAAATGCAAATAACCAACAGGTAAGGCTAGAGTATATATCGCCGATAAACTCTCTGTCAGACACGGGCCAAGTAAACCTTAAGGTCACAAATGTTATTAGCCTGCTCTGTTACCCGAGAGTCATTCCGGACAGTTCTACTTGTGTAATAGTATACATGTGTATAAGGCATTGTCAAATTGGACATAATATATAATACAATTAACTTGAATTTACATATCTACAATGCCCCTAGGGTATTTCACGTTTGTGCAGATATACATGCTTCTCCAACACGCTGATGATAGACGCCACATAAAAACTGAATAATGAAATTAGCATTAGAGGTTCCTTCACTTATGTTATATAATCGATGCCAAAGAAACAACAACACAGGTTTACGGTAGAAGTACAGTAACATATTTTCAGGTCCCTTAATTATGTTTTTCCTTGTACGTTTCCCTCAATTTATTTCCAAACCCCTTTATAATGCCAACATTTCTTTGAACAAATGATGGCAATATAACAAGGTTTCGCTGTACCGTAACATGTAAGAAGAGATGACCAGCCAACGTGAAATATTCAACAGCGTATTGATCGAGGTGACCGATCCAACAATAGACAAACAAAAACTAAAAAAAGACCTACAACACTTTGTTATTATATTACATTGAAACTATAACTTCACTCTGCACTCTCGTTCCGGACTCATACATACAATACGAGTGACAATAGGTAACAGGACACAGGACGCCTGGCTACATAAGCAATATCGTATCTGCCTTTCGGGCATCATACGGCTGTCAAACAACTCTCCTACTCATTGTTGAAGATTGGAAGATGGCTGTTGATAACAATGTGTATGTAACTGCTGTGCTAATGGACTTATAAAAAGCGTTTGACTGTTTGCATCGCGATCGGATCATATTGAAACTTAAGAATATGGCCTATCAAAACATTCATATACACTTATTGTTAGCTATCTAAAACAATAGATATCGAAGAGTCATAATTGGACATAATGCCGGCTCATAGCGAGAAATAATAACTCTGGGACTCTATACTAGGGGTAATTTTTTCAATATATATTTATTAATGACATTTTCTATTTTGTAAAGAAATCAACTATTTCTATAATCGTGTTGATGACAATACCATCTAATACTGTAGTAAAGTATGTTACGTAGAACTTTTCCTTGTAGTTGTTTTCATTTTAGTTTGCATACCCGTAGTCGCCTTTATATTTGCTGTTAGTTCTATGTATGTATGTATGTATGTATTTATGTATGTATGACGTCTCGTTTAACATTACGCCGTATATTCATTGCTTTAATGTGCTGTCGTTTGACATTATGCATTTTTATTTTTATTATAATCTGCATAAAGATTTCTCCTGTTATAATGCTACCATGTGTTCTCTTAATTGATGAATGAATATGTGTGTATTGCATTTATGTCAGTTATTCCAGCAACCGCTTTTTATGTTTTATCTGCGCGTGTTGTGTCGGATAATAGCTCTGTAAGGTTATGTTTTTATGTAACTGACGGTAAATATATTTTCTTGTATCTTTAGTGCGTTCGTCGTGTCTGGAGACTGCACGTTCATTATCTGGTCAGTTAATAGACATTAATATATATTTCCGGGATTTGCATAAATTGGACCGTTCGCTAGCAACCGACCTCATGTACGGTTCATCCTTGTTTGTTAGTAGACCTGGGTCCAAACTTTCCATCTGCTGATTTTGATTCTTGAGCACGTTACCTTACTAGCTAATCACACATCACACAATATGCAACTAGAATGTACCGCCCATTTTCAATGCAGCCAATGAGAGCCTTCGATACATAATTAAAGTGTTGAACTACCGTTGATGATCAATTACTCAACCCTGCATAGGTACTTGCGCAATTCAACAATCAAACGATCAAATTAACTCGTCCATACTTGCTGTTCGCCGACAGTAACAGTGTTCAAAGTTAAGACTGTGACATCTTCAGTACACATATGTGTTCACGCATTATAAATAATTGTCTTCAAGTATGCTTAATTTCAAGCAAATCCTGTGTATTATCGGCGCTACTTTGCTTTTAAGTTTTGGTGTGCTACAATTTATTGTGAACAAATTTCATTCCAAAACATATTTGCAAAATGTATCGGAAGAGCCGCCACATACACACCTCAGGCAAATGACACAATCGAAAGAGAAATCCGATTTTGAACGTCTACAGGAAAAGTACAAGAACGAGACTTGCCAGTTAAGAAAATTGACACGTCCCAAACATTCTACTAAACGCACAGCACTGTTAAGTTTTCCTGCGTCGGGTAACACGTGGACCAGACATCTCATACAACAGTCAACAGGTACAGTACTACTTGTAGGCTCTATTACCTGAAACTGTAAGCATCTGTTGCAAATGTTACACAGCTTTCCCAAACAATATAAACGTTAATATGTTCTTTTCCTGTCAAATTATTTGTGTACTATATAATGTTAAACGTGCGTTGCAGGTTTTGAAACATGTGTTTCACGCAGCTCAGATGCCTGTATAGTCTACAAAAGTCACGGGTCTCCCGGCTCGGCAAAGGCAACTTTTAATAAAGCAGTGATTATCATACGGAACCCAATGTACTCGTTGAAGTCATATTTCCATTTCAAATTCGGAGAACAGGAAAACAAGGAACTATCAGAACGGAACATAGTAGAAAAACACAAGGGTTTTGCAGACGCGTCATTGTTCAAATCACCAAGTAAGTAAATTAATCGCGATAATAGAAGAACGGCGAACACATTATACATTTTCATGCACTCTATGACCAATGTGAATGTAAAAACTATAGTTTACCTTACTATACAATGTATGATAATTTCGTCCATTATGGAATTATTACTAAAGTACTAAAGATCAAAAGAATAAAATCTTGATCTTACATTTTCCGAAAATGTCTAAATATTGCAAAATGGAAAAGCTGAATATAAAACTCATTTAATTAATGTTAACATTTGCCACTGCTGGCTAAAACACGAACATATCGCAGCCTCCCAAAATGCACACACATACACTACACGCATGCATCTTGCACACAGGGGAGACCGTCCTTAAATGACCTTAGACTGTTAATAGGACGTTAAACAAAATCAAACAAACAAACAAACAAACAACACGGATACTGTTTAATATAGTAAGGACACTTTACGTGTTGGCTGATCTGCCTACTTACAAACCATGGACTTTATACAAATGTATAGCCAATACCACACCTACAAATGGGTTTATGACTGAGCGTAACGAACGAGTAGATGTGTTAGCCGTCGAAATCGTGAAACAAATGCTATCTTCATCAAATTATGTGTGGTGTCGCCTTTATTGCATTTCTGCAAGAATTAATTATTGTTACGAGATATAGTTGTGGGATCGAACAAGGTTGCACGATCTGTAACAAAATCATTTCCATTACTTTGAATATATTAACTTAGTTATAAACAAAAGTTTGACAATAAAATAAATACTTTCTGATTTAAATTCAAATTTTAATTTGCTTTGAAAACACAAATGAATTGCAGGTAAATACTACCAATACTGTCCAGAAACAGACTATTATCTTTGAACAACATTTTTTCTCTCCGTGTCCTTTTTTTTAAAAGAGGGGGAATCGAAAACAAATACATGGAGTTGATCATCTATTAGAGTTCGACGATGATTCGACTGAACACAATTTGACCTTACCTATGTTAATTGTGTCTGTTACGCTTTGAGTGGAAATGTCATACCTCCTACACGGTTGACCAGTGATACAAAAACCATGCACTCGTTACCTGGTAATTAACAGGTTAAGTTGCTGTGTTTACATTTGATCTGTGTACACATGTAAGGAGTCGATTAGTCATTACAAAACGAATGCCAAGATTTGTCAAGATTTATTTATTTATTCACTCATGACACACATGGTGTTACAAGAGGTCAACATCTTAATACATTTCAATAACAAAGCAACGTGAATGAAAATATATATATGTTCCTCAATGACGGTGAGGGAGATGTTATGCGCTTAAAAAGTTGAAAAGATCATCAATTTTGCTCTTTTATTAGATACACCTTTGTTGATTTTCCCCAATATTTCTTTCGGTTTTTTAGACCTCAAATTATTGTGTTTTGCTTTTATCTGATTGAGTGTGACCTCACAGCGGAAGTTTTACTATACGTATGCTCATTATCTTTAACGATAACTTCACCATACTTTTTTATACAATCATTTGCCTTTCTAAACTTCTGAAGAACAGATTTACATCTTAGATGAACAAAGGTTTCTAAAATTCGTACGTTTGAGATTAAGATGAATAGTTACAAAAACGTATTTGGTAGCATCGACTTAACTTGTGAACAGTATCTTTCACAAAATATACATTTTCAGTATCACACATATCATTTACAATGCTTTCATTAATAAGATACAACAACATTTATATAGCGATCTTTATGACTTGTAAACTTACTCTGAGCGCCTTACAACATATTACAACATATGGATAATAGTATGAGTTATAATTATGAAAAATGGCTTATAATCACCATTATACATTAAGCAAGAATATAATCAATGCAATGTGCACATAAATGAATAAATAAAGGGTGGTATGTACATGACGGCCGTGCAAAGAGTCTAACATGCAGACGTGAAGAGGTGAGTTTTGATGTCCTTCTTGAATTTGCAATAAAATATATTAGGATATCTTTCAAATACGTCTTCTACAAAATGTTCCCTCGCATCATCATTCCATCATTTAGACTTCGGTAGGCAAACAATTATCATCAGAACCCAGGTTATCACAAATAGTTTTTACAGTACAATAATAGGGTAGGCCTGTATGGATAAGACAGTGCAGATCAGACAGCAAAAGAGGAAATTCATGTATCGAAAACTCTACTAATTTAATAAATTAAAAAACCACCTGTATAATAATCCACAACACTTGTATCATTACAAGTGAGTTTACCAACACCTTTTTCTTCACCCATCCGACCGTTCAAAATACAATTACATAGTTTACACATATCTACCACATTCTTCCATAGAAAAATATAACGTTGTCTTTAAAAAGCACCTTATCGTAGGTATACTAATTTATTTTAGTTTATTTAGCTCTGAATTATCAAATTCATCATTAACAAATTCTAAACACATGCAAGTATTGCGGACAAACTGCGACGCGCACACGCGGGTTTTCCTCTCTAGGTGAACAATGTTTTTCTATAGATTATAAAGCGGCATTTCAGAACAATTCTAATATCTAGTTTTCTAAAGCAAAAAAAAAATGTATGCCTCCTATCATTTTGATTAACAATTCTCCTTTATAAAAATACAAAAATATTAATTTTAAAATGAAAATTGGTTGTGTCCTTTTTTAGTTGATAATACCACAGGAAACTCTAACATAGTCTTTCCAAATTTTTATCAAAATCAACTTCAATGTCAAATAAAGGATAATTATGTACAAATCTCAAAATGTATGCTCTGACAATAAAGTATAGGAACGTTTCAAAACATTGATGCGCAAATGAAATAAATATGATTAAAAATTGGCGTTATTTTCAGGTGAAAATTGTGCATAATTTGACTTTTCTTACATTTTTATCATTTCGAACTAATTACATTAAATTTTGTAGTTAAAATTAAATAATTACTAATACAATTTTTTTTATAAAAAACGACCTATCAAAGTTACCATCGGCAAATTGGTACTAAAACTGATATAAATTAATGTAGAATGTACACGAGAGAAAACAAGGATAAAGGTATAAAAGTGGATATGCACACAAGATTGGAGGGATAAACAGCAAAATTCACATTGATATTTACAATAAATAATGTAGTTATGTTGAGATCATAGACATTCATACTTAGTTTTATATGTATAGCGTCTAATAATAAAAGAATTCGTGAGTGAATTAAAGTAACAAAATGTTTTTACATTGTAACTATTGGCACGAAATTAAATCTTAGTTTGAGTTCTTTCAAGTTTAGACAACATTATGAAACTTCATTACAATGGTCATAAATATTTTTAAAAGTTGGAGTCACGCATTAAGTCAGAATTTCTTGTAACATCCTTGAATAACACTATACAAAACAATACGTTTCTCCTTCTGTGTTGGCCATCTGTACATAGGTTACAAACTCGTTTAAATAAGGAAGTTTTAGATTTGGAAAAACCTACTATTCTCCATCTATTTGATTTGAGATATATCCAACTATCCCATTACCAGTGTC
This sequence comes from Chlamys rubida, assembly GCA_032359455.1. NCBI lineage: Eukaryota > Metazoa > Mollusca > Bivalvia > Pectinida > Pectinidae > Chlamys > Chlamys rubida. The sequence goes on from JAUMHH010179473.1 coordinate 8,427, forward strand.
ATTCCAAAATTACCCTAATTATTTGTCAGTTGCCTTCATGCAAATTTAACATTATCCAAACTATTTTACTAACATTTTTAATCAAGATTTAGTTGTTCACGCCAATTTGCTCAAAACTGTTATCAGTATATATCTCATAGATACCCGACGACTCTGATCTCGAGTGAAAACTGCCAATTGTACGATATTCTTTACCAGTCATTTTGTTACCAGTCATTTTGTTGAACTTTTACATGTACATTTTAATTCTATTTTAGTTTAAAGTCATTTTCACTGGTCATATTTTCATATACTACGATCAGTTTGAATCCCAAGACAAACATTTTTCTGTTGTTAAATCTAATTGATTATGAAAATATTGCGGACAGCATGTCTGTTAATGTAGCCTAGGCACGCTCTGAACTCTTCACACCGGTCCTCTACAAATACCCCGCAGGGCGTGTCCTCGATATTAACGAATCTCATAACAAATTATTGTTCAAAATATGATCAACTTAATGAGTTGTTCACTAAACAGCTTTGTATCTTGATTTTACCAGTTTTAAAAATATTGTTAAGTTTCCTATCTACATATGATCAAAAACATGAATGTTTGTTTTCATTAGATTATTTGATACAAATATTGCAGAAATATTCAACGTTATTCAGCGTATTCAAACTGACAATACTTTGTAAAAATTGGCGAAGAAAATTAACTCTGTCCAGGTTTGTCGCGCTAATATTACGGGTATATTTACTGGTATTTTAAACTTAACAAACTAAGTGTCAGTTGTAAACAACTAATGTGTCGCATGTCACTTTTGGGAATGATAATTGATTTTAATAAAAGACATCTCTCCTAGTTATAACCGTACACAAGGAACCCGTGACTGTTTCCGTAGGCAGTTTTAATCACTGTTCATTGCATAACAGTGATGGATCTATAGATGTTAATGAAATTTGAAGAGAAAGTATTGTATGTTTATACTACCAAATCACACATAGCTTCAGGTTGTGAAAAATGCATACTTTTTTTTAAATAATTGTAACAAATGTGATCTACCTGAGCCCAGGCAAGTTTAAATGTTTACTGGTCTTAAAGTAAATGTTTAACATCATCACCCTTGTTTTTAATTTGATATTCTTGCGATACGTGTTATTTGCATTTCTCAAAACCCTTATTGGTTATAATTTAAACGTACAAATATAAAAAGAAGACTTTGTCAAAAGAATTGTTCTTTCTTTTGAGTGCGACTCCAGTGGATTTACCAGGAAAACTGAAATGTCATTTAACTACTGAAATTTCAAATGCATGCTTAACATAAAAAAAAAATAAAAAAAGTAAATGTCATACATTTAATTGGTATTGAGTGATTATTGGATACATGTGGCTAAATTTAACGAGTAACTGATGACCATTTTCTTATAGTGAACATATATGTGAGTGACACAAAATATATGTTTTACTCAATGAGAGCTACATACATATATCTGAAATGTATACCGTGATGAAAGATAACGTAGTTTACCTGAAGTCCATGTAGAATTGTCACTGTCAGTACAGCATTGGAAAGGTGTTAGTGAATCACTCATGCGGAACAACATGGAAGTTCTCTACCATTGCCTGGTCCAGGTTGTAGAAGGGACCGTGTTAGCCACGTTCACCTACGGCAGGCAACCAAGTAAAAGTGTACAATGAACGAAAATAGTAATGAATTATCATTCTTTATGATCTAAAAAATCAAAATGTCGAAAACCGCATAAAAACGGTCAGCCAAATACATTTTGGCTGTGACGTCACAAGTGCAACGGCTGTAGAAGCCATCATGCAAGTGCAGGGCAGGTTGTGAATTAACATGAGTTTTGAGAAATCTGATTATGCTGAAAACTACATTTATTGGCTTGTTCTCGATTCCCCAACTTTAAAAAGAAGCATGAGGGGAAGAATGTTGTTAGAAGGATTAAAGTCTATATCTAGGAATTATTGGCAGAATTTACCTGTATTTCACCTGTTTTTTCACCCGTTGTGAATTGTACTAAGTAAAGTTGTGTAGCTGTAAGCTGATAAGGTTTAATAAGATATCACATAAGATATAAATATTTTTGATAAAAAATTCAAAATCAATAATATATTTATTTATTTTATAAAAATGTGATGCTGATATGACGTTTGATAAAATATCTCATTTTATTTTACAATAATTTTATAAACACATTATTTAAATATTAATATAAAGTAGTTATCTTTCACCAATATTGCAAAACGTATGTCTATTTATGTGCTCTTACATTCAATGACATAAGAATGTGTTTCGAAAGGAAACTAGAATAACGTTGTAGACGTTGCAATCATTGCTGGTAAACTTGTGCGGCTGTGGAATGCTTACCGACGGTTTGTGGTCAGTGACTAATGTAAAATGTCTGCCATACAAATAAACATGAAGCTTAAGCTTCTGCACACCCTAATACAGGGCTTGCCTCCTTATCAATTTGTGAAAAACCAGCCTTGGTTAGAATATGGGAAGCAATCGGTCGTTCTGTGTTGTCTTTCATCACGTGCGACAATACGCATCCGATGCCATAGGTTGACGCGTCACATGCCAGCTTAGGAGGTAGTTTAGTATCATAATGGCAAAGTTCAGTTTTGAGAATTAGTCCTCACATTTCTGTGTCCATTTTCAGGCATAATTGCTTTGTAGCTACTCGTTGAGTTGCCCTAAAACGGTTGAAAGAACAGGTAGGAACCGTCGTCTGCAGAAGTAAACAAAGCCTAGGAATGACCTTAGCTGCTGTCCTTTTTCTGGTTTTGGTGCGTTCCTCATAGCTTCAACTTTTTAAGGAGATTTGTGTAGTCACTATTCAGTAATTTCATGACGTCAGTACGTAATTCTGTCCTCTATAAATTCACATTTTTGCAGGTTTGCACGGAGATCGCGTTCCTGCAATATCTTCAAAACTAATGTAAGGTTGTACAAATGTTCTTCATCAGTCTCTCCACTGATAATCATGTTTGCAAGTACGCACTGGGTAAAACCATCAAGCTCGGGATGTGTAAGGTCAAGCTTTTTAAATTTCAGCCCTCCAACAAAAGAAACAAAACATCCTCTACCCTTGGTAATGGGCACTGTTCGACCTTGAGACTGGGATTAACACTGCCCTTGTAGTCCCTACATATCCGTACTTGCTCTGGCCTTTTAACAACTGGTACAATTGATGTGGCCCATTCACTATGTTCCACTGGACTAATTACGCCTCTGCTCATTGCATAGAGTACTAGCCGTGCTTTTTGAAATTTAGGTAGTGCATTGTCGTTGATAGACAACTTGGCATGAATACCCTTTCTAATGCCGTCGGCAAACACGTGCTCATATGTGTATAGCATGGTTTCAGTGTATTTAGTATGTTGATCTCTTTCAGTCAAACATAAACATGTCTAGCCAATCCCTACCAAACAATGCTGATCTTTGCTGTGGAACTACATGTAACTCCGTGTTCAACATCAACAGATGTTTTGCCTAGTGGTCTGATTTCCTCTCTTGCTTTTGTTCCCAGACGACCATAAGCATGCGAGAGCTCCCGGGTGCGACATCACTGTTGGTACATTTTTTACCATGACTGGATTGGATTAAGTACTCAAAACTTTCAAATTGTCATCTTAAAATAGGTTCGAATTCATTCGTCTCTGGATCTTCATGTTTACAAATTCACTTTATTTCTGGTTTAACCACTGTTTTCACTCTTCTTCTAAAGGCAAACTTTTTTCGATATGTCCTATTTTTGAGAAATAGTGACATATGCTTGAAATGTGTGTACACGTATCTGCAGTATAATTACTCCCACACCTGTTACAGCTGAAATTTGGGTTCTAGTGTGTTTACCTTTCGCTGGTTTGGGCTTTTGTTTCTGTGCCTTGGGTTTGTTATTCTCACTGAGTTTATTTGAACTTTTTACTAAACATTATTGGCTCTGTACAATTCCGTGGCGTCGTGTTGGACAGCTTCAATGGCCACACCAATGTTACAGCCTTGTGGGCGTAAATTATGCAATTAGACGCTTTTGTGTGTGATCGTGACGTTATCCACATACAAAACGACATCGTTATTTGTCATCTAAGGTTTTTGCAACGTTACAATGAATTGCCAACTTCTGAGGTCCAGCGTTAACGCGGAAACACTCTCTCCCCGGGGGTTTGGTCCCTTTATCGAAAACGGAAACGTTCCGCTATTATCAAGGGTTTGGGCATTAAATGAGAGTTCAGTAATGTTATCAGTTCATCGCCAGACTTCATAGAATGTTTGTCCGGGGCACATAGTGTTGTGTCCGGGACACATAGTGTGAAGCAAACACCATGTTGTACAAGATGGCGAGTACAACAGAACTACATTATAATGTTAGAAAATAGTATACGGATATCGAAAGGGGAATTCCGGATTGTAAATGAATTGCTATTATCTATATAGGATCATCTACAACAGATCATACGAAAATTGAAAAGATTTAAGTATTGAATGGATTTACGGACTTCAGCAAATTGCTATTTACTCTCTCGTTATGGTGAAAAATAATGATTGGTTGGTGATGAATTTCAAAGAGTAATATAATTATATAGAATAGGACTAGTATAAAACTTAGGATCTTGACATGTTTGACTACCGAATTATAAAACATTTGATATCTATATGCAAAAATACGAGTAAAAATATTTTAAAGGAAATATCTAGTTATCACAACATTGAACGACACCGAAGAATATATAATTGATGTGCTTAGAATTATGCTGAAGATGAGTTTTATTTTGAGTTATTTTTCCATTTTAAAGGAGTATTATATAAACAGCAAAGAAAAAGCCCCAATAAAAAATGTAACTCGTTAACTGATACATTTATAATAACTGTTATTGTCATGATGGATGAATATGGCATTTATGACATATATATGACGATGAAGTGTGTTGATGTAGACATTTCCTAGCTATTTCACTGTTTGTATATGTCTAAGTTGGTATTACTGTATTATACAACACACGTACTTGTTGGTTATCATCTTTCTACATGTATGTCTTTACTTATGTATGTATTTTATTCTACATACCAACTGTTTACATCTACACCAATCAGCTGAATTGTTCAAGGCAATACAGAACTTGAACCTGAATCAGGGTCAAACTCCTCATTCAATCTACTTCTAATCCAATAATAGTTATTCCAACAAAATGTTGAAATATCCCCTACTGGAAACAGACAATACAATGTATATATTCAAGTGTGTTATCCTTATATACATTTAAACTTAACTTTTCCCCAAGGGAGAACGAATAACCTAGTGATAATAATTTTCTTATTTATAATAAGCACATGAATACATTTACATCAACGAAATAATAACGACATTTTACAAGTAGAACTTAACAACATTTCAGTATCATAAAGACCACAAACTATATAAGCTTTGCACTGTTTACCTTGTTATAAATTTGGCAAACGAAGTGGTGCTTTTCAATATAATTGTGTTCCTATTTTAATATTGAACTTATGAATTTCTATATTTTGCATTTCAGTGTGGACGTCATTTGTAGCAAGCCAAATCCGTAAGTGGAAAAACAGTTATATATCGTGGTTTAAGATGTTCAAACGGAACTCGTTGATTCTTGTATATGAAAATATCAAACAAAATGTTCTCCACGAACTGTTGAGAATAAATCAGTTCCTTAAACTAAAGGTGAATCCGAAGGACTTGTGGTGTACCTTAGTAAATAAAGAGGGAGATTACCACCGAATCTCAAGGAACCTGACAGAGACCAGCGTGTTCACTTTGTTTACTGCAAAACAAAAGGAGGACATTCTCAAAGCTGTCTGTGAAGTTTCCAACGTTGCTCGGAATTTTGACATTGATTTGGACATTTCACAATATTGTGTGACCCTTTCAGAGACGCCAAACACTGCGTGTTCTTAAGACAAATCACTGGACTCAACTGTGTGTTTTAATCGAAATGAACGATATAAGCGAAAGAAGACAAATCAAGAAAATTTAAGTCACTATATTTCGCTTGTAAAGGGATAGCAGCATTTATTTTGTATAATTCTTTTCTTTAAAGATCACTAAAACTAAGATTTGAAAGTGAAGGTAGTCCTTGGTACAAGGTACTCTTGAAAGTTGAATATTTATGTTGATTTCTGCTCTGAATACTAACTTTTAAGTATGTATACAATTAATTAATACATCTGCAATGTGCTCCTTTGATATGTTTTTAATAGATATCCATAAATAACTATGTAATTTTGATTTTTCTTTATATTTTCCCTGTTTTATAAATGAAGAGTACTATATAGATTAATCAAAATTGTTCATCCCTAATTTCCCATCTAGAACACTATGTTGACTGATGTGTATACTTACTCAAAAATATTGACTGATGTTTCTACTTTAAAAACAATGTTGACTGATGTTTCTATTTTATAAACAATGTTGACTGATGTTTCTATTTTATAACCAATTTTGACTTATGTTTCTAATATATAACCGATGTTAACTGATGTTTCTACTTAATAAACAGTGTTGACTGATGTTGCTATTTGATAAACAATGTTGACTGATGTTTCTAATAATTAACCGATGTTAACTGATGTTTCTACTTAATAAACAATATGACTGATGTTTCTAATTTATAACCTATGTTGACTGATGTTTCTACTTGATAACCAATGTTGACTGATGTTTCCATTTTATCACATACCTGTTGAATCTTGTTATAGTAATACAAGCAATTTTCAGACCATGAAATACAACGTTCTGTAT
>JAUMHH010179484.1:0-15199 GCA_032359455.1 Chlamys rubida
CACACAAACCAATGACGTAACAATCAAAACCTGCTCACAAGAGAAGATAACTCTGCAATACGCAAAGACGGAATAATACGAAATGATATATATTTCTCCCATCCTTCACAGGTGTGTCTTTAAGCCGGAATAGATCAGCTTGTCACTCCCTAGAGGGAGATAGCCTCGTGCAGAATGGCGCGATCTAAGTCATAGCAATAGTATGATGTCAGGTCTTCAATGTATCGACTTCACGTCGACAGAAGGAGACCATGGAAGACAACTCTGGGTGTGCTGGGGGGAAAATACAGTCAACGCTTATTACATGAAATCACCGCTTGTCGGCGGATTTTTGAATGAAACAGGATGGGAGAAAAACAGTCATACCTTACCTTGAGTGTGAGACAGGGAAATCTCCAACCCTCAGGGTGATATTCTCGAATGTCATTCTTGAAAGAAAATCAAGAAGATCATCCCTCGAGCTTGTGATTTCTCTGTCACACCATCAAGGTAGGGGAGGATTCTCTTAATTTATCTTTATAATTGGAAAATATCGGTATATCGAGGGACATCGATTTATTAAGTGTTTCTATGTTATTAGTGAAATGTCGCAAACACCTCATACACCTTCGTTCACATACTATCTATTTATAGGTCAACAGTTACCATATTATAGATGATTAATGTGGCTAATAATCTCAAACTGCGCGTAGTCCTTGTCAGTATTTGTGGAGCCATAACAACACTGAAGTTAAAATTAGATATTTAAATAATTACGTCAGCTTGTTAATGGTCACGAGGTCATGCAGCGCTGTTCATCATCGATTTCTAAATCTGTTATGTTTCCTATGGGAAATTCATAGCCAACTTTCCGGCATCGTTATATACAATACTGTGTGTCCGCAAGTATATGCAACCTACAGTGTGAAGAATGATACTGCTGAACATGGTAAATATTAAGCCATTCGGAACACCTCTTTACAAAACAGAATGAAACAATAAAACCAACTAATATCGAATGGAATTCGATTTTCAATACAATTCATGTATTTCAATTAGCATCACAAACGAGTCAATTCAACGAAATAGTAGTTTGGACAAATGTTTTAAGCCGACAGAATACTTCTGTTCTACGAGAAATCATTAAGAACCCTCCTCTGCTATACAAACTCATTTTTAGTGACTTCTGCAAACGTCATTTTCCTTTACCTTGATTAACCGAGAAAATTATACAAACGCATCAAAACCCTGTTATCCCGAAACAGAAACGTGTATGTAAATTGCTCTAAACGTCGATCAAGTTATGAATATTCATCAACTGCAGTAACAGTCCAATAATACCATTAACAGCTATTTATCTCTATCGATTTGTGTCAGGACTAAAAACCAGTCGAGTCCGGTACTCAAATCTGTCCATTTTTATCTTATGATTGCCTTTCATATTGCATGCATATTTACGTTGTATCTTGCTGAATAAATATTGGTTTAACGTTAAATAATCCGTAGGGCCGACACTGACCTGGTCAGAGGGTGTCAATGTTACCGTGGTCATTATCAGTTCCAAGATGACTGGCCTTTCATCCGGTAGAACTTTACTTAAGTAAACAAAAGATTATTGCAGATTTTTGATACCATATCTTTTGTCTTTTTTCATTGGTAATGTATCGTGTTGATCCACTGATAAAGTAATACTGATCAGGTACGGTATTTCTCAATCTGCATACCTGAAAACCGCACCCAAAATAATCTCCAGGTAATGCCTAGGTAAAGCCCAGGTACGGGTTCTCCAGCTAGATGAACTCATACCACTCCACATTACCTCATGTTACACTCTAAATTCTGGATAAGGACACATCTGGGAGGGCGACAGGAAGGTAAGACCTGTGTCTAACTTTGAATTTCTTTTTGCAATAATGTTATATCTTCTATTTCGTATTTCTGTGTTTTAAATATTTGATTATTGATATATAACCAGTCAATGATAAGGTCTTAAATAATGTGCTGTGACAGTGTAATATTTTAATGTGTCTGTTTTCATGGTTTTGTATATACCTTAATAGAACAACACAAGTACGAGGTAGTTATTGGTCATCATTTAAATGGTGGCCAATATTAAATATGAGAAAGTATGTCTTCCCAAGTTCCTAGTTGTATAAACCATTACTAATTATATGTATAATCATCACCTGTTATAGGGTCTGTTTGGTGATAGTCTACATTAATGTGGCAATTATTTTAAATGAAAGATTATTCTTCATAAGATTCCATGTGTACATAGATAATCAACGTAAACATATAGACTTTGTAAGTAATGTCATATAGACCAGTTATTCAATGTGTAATGTGTTCCGTGTATTTGTGTAATATATTTAAAACATTATTGGACCAATATACTTTACATATAAGTTATCTTCAATTGAGTGACTCATTTGTCTTTCAGCATATCCATTAAAACACATGATTTTCTGCCCTAACTATTGTCACAAATACTAATGTAAGAATATTTCTGGTAAAACAAATTTGTTAACGAGCGTTATCAACAAAACGATACTTTAGTATTTATAAATATAAACATGCATGAATCAACTACATTCAGTGTATAGATTCATACATTTTTAGTGTGTGTTGTTATCGAGGGTGAGTGCTTACTAGTTTTACGAAGGGTTTTAATACAGTATCATGCTTAAAACAAAAACCTAAAATTCTAAGTATTTATTGTTTTACTCTGTTGTCAGCTGTGCTTAATGTCAACATACCTCCCCTAACTTTCTGTCACATGACCTTCAGTGTTCAGACGGAAGTAAATATTTATTTTGCGATTATTAGCTAAATGACTGAATTTATCGGATCATTAGGAGTTCATCCAATGGCAAACATAACTATTTCTATGTATTATCTCCCAGACCACAATTTCCTAACTCCTACCAACGAAATCCAGAAATTGTATCTATTAGGCAAAATGATAATCTCGATTTAACATACTCAACGTAATAACATAAACTGCATTAAAAACTGCTAAAACCGATATACAAACTTAGCAAAATAGGATATTATGTTACTGTATGTGAAATATTTGTTATGTGATTAGGAAAACCGATATTTTCATGATTGTATAATTACGATCAAAGCAAACACTTTCATAAAATAAGCTCGTATCAAGTTACACATTATTGTGTGTGTTCATTCATATGCTATGTAACATATATTTGAAAAAGCTTGAAAAATAAAATAAAAATAAAAAAATAAAAAAGTTACACATTATTTGAATAGCCTTTCCATATTTAGGATTAACTTTTGGGGCACTACACGGGCTAATTTGGTATATAAACTACAACTGAATTCCACGCTTACACTCATTACCACACTGAAGTATTAGCTGTCTGTACACCACTCAATAACGTCAATCGTTATCAGTGTGTTATCAGTGGTAAAGTGTAGTGACGAAGTCCCGTATCAGATCAGTCATGTTTACTGTGTAGAAAATCGATAAAATGTAAGTCATGTTTTGCAGAATGTCATTAGTCAATCTTTGTTACGAGCAAAATAATAGGTGTTCGGAGTGGGAATACTCTATTAACGTTCAGAAAAAACTTCAGTTTTAAAATATATGACAAAAATGTTGTGATATGTTTGTTTCTAATGTTGCTTTAAATTGTTTCCAGTTGATCTTACACATATATAGTTAAATAATCCTCTTTAGATACATATGGATGGTTCCTTTAATTGATAGTTTGTTTTAAGTGTTTTGTTTGCTATTAATGGAGTGTTTTATAATATCGTTTCTAAGATATGTATATTAATTTCATTCATTATGTTAAGTTAAATATAAAATCATTTCCATGATATTATAAATTTTGAGGGGTCTATACATGAAGGAAATCATCAGAGTATGGCCATGGCTTTTGGTTAACTTTGCTTTCTATTTTAGATATATATACAATTGTAGGTACTTCTCTGTTACTCGTCACCTACTCATCTGATTGCAACTAGCAGTATTTCAATTACATTAATTTCATTCTTATAACAAATAACAAGTTTTTTTTAGTTATATGGTCGCCATTGGGATCACTCAGGGACATATGTTATTCCATTGTGTGATATGTAGGTTGAAGTTTTTATTAAGCTCATTAGAGTGCCTTGTGGTTTTGTTGTTACTTCCCGGGTTCTCGATGTGAGAGCTTGACATTACTTTGATCGACTAAAGATGAGCATGACGGGTGTCGTCGTTAAGGAAGAGGACGCTTACCCTTCCGGAACACCTGGTCTTATTCTCCTTTTTCTTTTTCAAGGGTCTCCATGTAAATAATTATTTTTTTCATATTTTGCGATGATTTTATCGATTTTGAGTTTGAATTATGGTTTTGTTGACTATTCGGTATTCTTATGTGGTTTCCATTCATATTTTCAATACACCTTATATTTGATAGTTAACAATATATCCTAGTTGAACAGGACTATCTTGCATTTTTAGTGTACTCAATTGTGTTGTCATCTAAATATTGACTTCGGATATGGACCGAGTTTTATCGTATTTACATGTTATCGTTGTTCATGCGTTTGTGAATGACATTCTTCTGATAACGAAAACACTGTCGGTTTATTCTGATGTAATGAATGAAGCTATCTAATTTCCTATTTATTCATACTGACCGCACAAAATATGTTATACTAATGTAAACCCTTGATACGTAATGTATTGATTAACATCTACCCAAGATATAAGGACAGGCTACATGGGTAGATGTTAATCAATACATTACGTATCAAGGGTTCACAATCAGAGATGCTTCAATCTACACTACAGAAAATTCGTTCCCATCTATGAAGATTAATAATCATGTCTCCACAAAGTGCCAGACATACACAAGACTACTGGTGATCTCACGAAACACAAATTTTAATTGCACGGTTTTCAGCAAATCCGTTTAGTTATCTTCGGCGGTTACGTATTGTTGACGTGACGTCATACACCTGGTGTGACTGGGGAATCCCCTGCTTTTTCCTCGAGGGTAAGATAGAAAAAGCCTTCGTTGGCCGGAAGTTTAGATGTCTGTTCCTAACTGCAGGTGGGGATTCAGTATCGTATATCATATTAGATTTATTCTCTGTGTAGTAGAGATGTTTTGTATTTTATACGTTTTTAATACGACTACATTGTTTATGGTAAACGGGTTCGAAAATTAAAACAAAAACGGTGTCCAACTCAAGGAATGGCTAAGACTCTCTGCAGTTAACCTATGATTAGATGAAATGGCTGTTAACTTATTATAGACGTAACCGCATTCATGGTTTGCTATAACTTTAAATCGATACAATTATTGTGTGTTATTAAGTCTAGATAACTAACATCGAAGTAAGCTCATTCTAAGCGTAGTAGAAAACTCAGTTGACCATGGATTGGAAAAAGAAACATTATTCTTGACCTAGTGAATACACATGGGAGTGGCCTCATCCAGAGATTCATATAGTTACCCACTTTAATATTAAAAGGTCAAAATATGTCTAGAGTAATCTTCACCGACTGAGTATGGGAGTGACCTAGGGTCTATAAGACCTACCCTGTCCTCTGATAACGGTTTATCTATAACGGGGTGCCCCTAACCAGAGGTGTCACCTGTACTACGCATGGGGTGACAGATATGTTTGTTTAAAGGGGAAACATCACCAGTCCATCGACCATCTAAACAAACACTGAACTCACCTCTACATATTTGTTTTAAAATTCCATTGTCTCCAGTTGAATTCAAGTACAAGTTTATAATTTACAGTATATTCATGTCATTTGTTTTCCTTCTTCTTTTCATAATTGAAATAACGCATAGATTAAAATATGGTAAACACATATTATACAGTATGAGTATTTAATTTCAATGAAAGTCGCTAACTCAATACTATAGAAACTTAATCATGAACAACATAACAAACAAAATACGAACTTGACTTAAGTTATTTTTTTCATTGTTTTAAAAAAACGTTTTCAGTTGTAGGAAATAATTTTCCTTCTATTACTCATAAAATACTTTTTTGTCATTGATATATTGACATCCACTCTATTTTGCATGATGATACCTCATCTTAATTATGTAGAATGCATAATCATAATACTGTATATCAGGTGATTTTCGCTTTTGTTTTATTTGTTAGACGATAAAATTGAGAAAAAAACGCAAACATTTCAGTGGATAAGGAAAATACTAAGCTCTTAATAGGAACATAGATGTAAAACGCCACCAACCAGACGTCGTATTTTTTTTTTTTTGAACGGTGACGACATATTCCATCAATATCACGCTTAAATAACCTGATACTCGGTACTAAACTAGCTTTCTGTTCACGGGACATCTAGAAAAAAAAAGTATATTTATTTTCGATTTCTTACGATTTCAAAGTCCTTATATTTGAAAAGAGGTCTTAATAAATATTTATATTTTTGATGTTTCTGTTCTTTGTATAAAAAAAATAAACATACTTGTTGTAGCACACAGTTTAACCTCTTGACCTTTGTCATATGCTCTAACAAAAGCCTATTAATAACAAAATGTCACCTTTTCTCCAGGGAAATATGAGAAATTTTCAATATAGCAGAGGTGGTCTCGCTTCAGTAATGGAATGAATATGGAATATGTTTCTGGTTCCACAATAATAAGGCGACAGGTCACTGTAACATCCACTAAAACTGCCCGACCAGAAAAGATTTTGGACATGGCTCAGAAAATAAATCGCAAAATCAAAAGAAATCTAAAGTAGGTATATAAACAAGTTGCGTTGCCAGAAATGTTTAACGTCAGTTTTTATTTCATTTATTTCAGTTACAGCACTACACAATGCTGAGAAATGTATTATTCGTTCTGGTCATTGTAGCGAATGTGTGTTTGCAATATAATGCAATGACTATTGATCCAGGTAGGAATTTTATATGTTTTCGTTACATTTTGTTAGATTTGAAATAATTATTATTGCCATAAAATATATTTGTCATCATTATGGATATTTCAGATTTTACTTAAGGTTTAACCAGCTTGACATTAGCTGTGCGTATTAATTTCTGTCTTGTTGTATCAGTATTAATCATCAAAACCAGTAGAACGTTTTCGGTGTATTGAAATATAGAATATTGGCAAATTAAAAAGTACTTATGCTTTGCTTTTGTATAATAGAAATGTTGTATTTAAAATGAATTATTTTCGACATAGTTCATGATAACGGACGTTCAATGATGACAACTTTCTTGTGTACGTGCACCAGCTCTTTTAAATCTAATGCCTACACAGGGCTTACCAAATGAGTTTAATTGAAGTATGATTGCTGAGTATTGTTTTGGTCAATCCCATTGGATGATGAATGGAGTTGTTGGTCTTGAAAAACAAGTTAAAATTAAGTTTGTTGACTAAAATCAATTTTGTTTTAAGGACACCTCACTTGATCACACAATGAAATCGACAGAAGCAAAGTTCAATCCTTGAATGTTATAACAGTAGTGTCCACTGCGTGTAACTTTCTGCGTAAGAAATGTTCCTGAAATAGATATAACAGATGTGTTAGATATAGAAACACATACAAACGTATTGTCACCTTTAAAATAAGGAAATGAATGAAACAATAACAGTATTGAAACGTATCATATTTGTTGCAGCCTTCGCGATGTGTTACACTCTGTGTCCAACCACGACTACTTCGACCACAACCACTACTACAACAACTCCTGCATCAACTATCACAACCAAGACTAGAACTCCTGCGCCGCCTACCACAACCACTACTACAACTCCAGAACGAACTACTACAACCACTAATACAACAACTCCTGCGCCGCCGTCCACAACCACTAATACAAAAAAAACTGCGCCATCTACCACAACCATTTCAACAACTCCTGCGCCACCTACCACTGCAACTTCAACAACTCAAGCGAAAACTTCCACATCAATTCGAACAACTCCAGTGCCAACTACAACACCTACTAATGCAACTCCGTTGCCAATTACCAAAATCACTTCAACAACTCCTACGCCATCTACAATAACCACAAAAACTACATTGGCGCCAAATGCTACAAATGATACAACTCACATTCCAACTGTCACCAAAGCTACAACTCCTGCGTCATCTACCTCAAACAATACGAAAACGTTAGCACCTGCTACCCAAACCATCAAACCTCCAACTACGGCTACTAAGACAATTTCCTCAAATTCTACAACTCAATCTGCAACAACTTTCGGACCCTCTCCAACTACAGCAACACCAAATACCACAGCAAAAGCGGTTTCGGATAAAACGACAAAAAACTCATCAGTTACTTCAACAAAGATTCCGGCGATAATAACAAGTACAGTTAACTCGAAAACGACGTCGTCACCCCCGCAATTTACCACAACAAAGTCGAATATAACTATAAATCCTGTAAATAATGCTACTACGAGTAATATGAAAAGCACTGGCATATACAACCATTCGACAACATCATCTGGAGCACAATCAACAACTTCGGCTGCCAACAATTCAGTTGTAACATCTTCTCTATCTCCTGAGCTAACAACTATACCCCTTACTACTACAACAAAGAAAACAAACATAACTATGACGTCATCAACTGGTGGACCCTTTTCTACAACATTCGATTCTCATACGACAGAAGTAAATACATCAACACCTGCTCCCTTGTCCGAAACTACAGTAATGGCAACATCACAAAAACAGACAAATAGTACATTAGGGATTACAATAGCATATTCTACAAATAAGACACAGACAACTCAGATAGCGACATCAATAATACCAGACAAACTGACAACAGTGGCGGCAACATCTGTTAAACCAGGTACGAAAACAAAAGAAACTACGGCTTCTGAAGAGTTAACGAAGACGACAAATCCGACAACAATTAGGCCAAAGACAACATCAAAGAGTTTCTCAAATACAACAACAAATAATCATTTAAGTACACCGGAAAATTCTCAATCACAAGGACCAACTAGCAATGCATCAAATATAACGGCAAATACATTAACAACACAAAAGGAAACAACAGAAATTGTATCAACAACGACTTCGACCCCGGCAATGTCAACAGGTGATACCGCTATAACAACGGTTTATCAAGCGTCAAGTGAATCAGACGGAGGCATGACAACAACGAACCTGACCTCGGAATCACCTACAACAAAAGCTACGACTACAACTAATACATCGACAACTCATTCAAACGTTACATCAACAGTATCAACAACGACAGCAACAAGTGAAACAACATTATCTCTGGTGACGTCATCTACCGAAAGTCTAGTTATAAATAGAACAGACAACTTAGAAACTATCACTACCGAAGTTACTAAATCAACCCAGACAACTGTAGGTGAAACATCATCGACACCAGCTACGTCCACAACTCCAACCACATCATCAAACACAGCAACATCTTTTACAGATGCATCAAAGACTATGCCGACACAAATACCAGCAACGGGTACAACGGTCTCGAAAACAACACTAACAACTTCAATAACGACAACAAAAGGAAACATATCTACAACGATATTAAATAGCCCAGCACCAGACGTAAAATCCACCACCACAGCTACAACTAATTCAAATACAACAACGTCTTCTAGCGGCTCTGTGCCCCCCACTGCAAGTCTTAAAAGCACAACAAAGATTCCAGCAACATCTGCTCCGTCAGTTACAGGTTCACAAACAAGTACTAGGGACACTTCGGATAATACAATGTTTACATCGACGACTACAATTCCCAATCGAACTGAAATTATTTCTACCACGAATAAAACAACACCAACTACAACAAAAACAAGTCCAATAAATTCAAATACAACACAAACAACAACTTCAGTCACAAGACCTGCTTATACGACCAAACCAGTTCTACTGACGACTACGGCTACCCCAAATATTACCGCAACTAATCGATCAACGACTTTGGCTTCTTCCAATACATCATTAGAGACTATAACGACAACTGTTACAACTCCAATGTCATCTTCAACAACTCGAATTCCAACTATTACCACAACCCCAACTACAACCACAGTTCAACCTATTACCACAACTCCAACTACAACAAAAATCGACTGCGTAGCAGTGTGTCGTGCCTTGGGTAGAATACCTATTTATACTTCATCATCACCTGTGACGTCATCGTCTACTGTCTCAGCATCGTCTCCTGCTTTGGTATCACACTCACCGTATGACAATGTGGAACCACAATGGGGTAAGTATGATACAGTATAAGCGAACGTGTTCAACCTGATCGAGTATACATAGATACAAATCAAAAAATGTATCTGAAAATGATATCAAATTTGTTTGACAAAAATAACAAAATATAAAGTAGTTGTATTGCAAAATCATACACCTGTGAAATTAAGACATCCAAAAGTATACATGTACATTTCGAGAAAAAAAACAGAAAGTGTAATCCTTAAACCAACGACATAGCACATCATTATCGGTCCCGTTTGTATTTGCTTTCGAGAACTTCCACTTTAATAGGGTTTTCTACAAAATGTGCATCCCTCTCCTGAAACAGATCAACACAATAGACACCGTGATATAATTAATATTGGATAAATGATACATGGATATTGTTATTACATTCGGCTTTTTTTCATTTCCAGCAATAGCTGTTTTCCCGTTGCATTTCACCATTTCCTTCAACATCCATTGGACGTCAAGTTATGACGTCAACACGTCAAACTTGTATATCAACCTCTCGAATAAAATAATTTTCTTTGTAAGTAAACATCAATTTATCATTTCAATATTCATACTTTGTTGATATGTAAGGAATTTCTAGTTGCTTAAACAGCGATAGAAGATTTCTACATTTCCACAAAGAACTAAAATTTCAGTACATAACTTAATTACCAAACTCAATGATAATTAAATGCTGTGTGAAAATTAAGAAATGGACAGTTTTCTTCTTAAGTTTGAAAGTTGTGACAAGCTCTTGAAATGTTGTAACTTTTTATTTCTTTATTAATATCTGTGACCTATGTTTTTTTATTTATTTTTTCATTTTTTGTAATTGGATCATTTGCTTGTATTATTATGTGAAAAAATAATTATGTAAACATTTGAATAAAAAAAGTCAGTACATACAACTCGTTTAACTATAGTGAGTTTTTTTTATAAAGATTTCCATTTCTGATCGCCACCTATAACTTGAACTATTCATTCCTTGTTACTTTGGTTTCCCACAGTATAGAAAAATGTGTCTGGGTGTATGATAAGGTGCTTATTTTGTACAACGTGATGCTGTTTTATACCATGATGGAGCCTCACATATATTATTTTTCTTTTTCTTTTTCAGTTAGACAATCATTACATTCCCATCCCTGGCCTCAGGAGTGCAGCAGTCATTGATTTGAGGTGAATTAAGAATCAAAAATAAGTTAAATTATTTTATGAATCCACTTATCAACCGTAGAAATATTCAAACTATAAACACGAAATTTTGTCAAAATAAACGTGTTGTACTTTCATATATATCAATGTACATACACATTTTTTTCACAAATATTATGAAGTGGGATAAAATGGCTTAAGTACTAACATTCTGTGTTTGACACAGCGTAAAGTCCCAAAGTCGAGTGTAAAAATTGTGCCTGTAATTTCGTCACATCTTTGTAGAAGTAAACAATGCAAATTTCCCCCTCACTCAAAGTTTGACAAAGAAAACAGTCGGTCGTCCAATGTTCCCACAGCGGTTGTTTGTGCTAAAGCAAAATTTGCCTACCAACCTGCCTTTTGAGTAAAAGCAGGTTCAAAGTTTCTTTCAAGTAAATAAAAATGTATATATTGCAAAATTGAATAAATAATCTCATTATCATTATCTAATTAACAAAAAAAATCCCTGAAAAACACAAGGGAAATAATTCTGTTATTTAAACATCATGCAGGCTGACATCGAATGTATCATTAGTAAACGAATCTTTATTATATTAAACAAATTTTGATTAATATCTTATTTATACTCACTTGACAAAATTCCTTTGTGATGTGTTTTAATTACTATTAATATTGCTGTATGTCGACAGTCGGGGGAGTGTAGTATGCACATACTCGTTAAGTGTATCAGCCTCGCTCTATCTAACCAACGACGCTTACAACGCCACGATGGCAAAAATCAACAATACAACAGAAAAATTGGAATCAATGCCGTCTGCAGCAAACATTGGGGCGCTTAGTATTGACTATATCAAAAACAACAGACAAATGGAATATGCACAAGGTTGGTAAATTTAGTCATGCATGTACAATTAAACTGGTAATATGGAAAATCTGCTTCCGATAAAAAAATGTTTAAATAACGATTGTGTCATTTTGTGAAAAAGAAATTTAGTACTAACATAAATATCAAAATTCATTGATTTCAGCAGAATGTAACTGAAACGATAAAATACATATTTTGCATGAATGATTAATCCTAAATATGTGCTTATTAATCGTGTTCCCCGACGGTCAACAAGAATAGCAGCCGTTTATTTATCAACCAAATCCAACGCCAAAGGAAATATACTGTAAATGTGGATTTGTTCACGTGTGGAAATGTTCGCGATGTGACCCTTTAAAAGGATCGTGGCTTGAACATTTTCCCATTAGCAATAGTTCTGAAATCTATGTATTCTATTTATCTTTTTCTATATAATCTATAAATAAATATTTGCGTAGGATATTTTCGCGCTAATTCACTCAACGCGAAAAACGCGAACACCACGAAAATATTAGAGTATATTTTTATATCATACCTTGTTATACGTTTTATACAATAAGGTATATTGATTTAAACTATTGATATAACTAATTTCTCAAAATAAGTTTTAAATTTTATATTCCAGCCCTGGAGGATTCTCAGTCTCCTTGCAATGCCACATACATATGTCCCATAGGGTACACGTGCCTTTACACGTCCAGAGAGACCACGTGTGTACACATGTGTAGAACACATAACCCCTGTCATAATGGAGGCACGTGTTATGTTAATGAACAGAACAAAGTTGGATGCAAGTAAGATTTTACCTTAAGTCATGTAAGATATTATATCATTTTATCAGATATTATATCATTTTCTCATTTCATAAAGCCGTAGTTATATATCTAAGTTTTAAAATTGTTTGCAAAACTTATTTACCACGAATTATATAAAACAAGTTATACTCTAATAAAGTTTGGTATACAGTCAAACGTGCATCACTTATAACCTGTGTTAATGAACTTTGGAAAGACTACATAGTTGATTGTACCTTTAAATTTGGTAATAAATGCAGTTTTCCGAAAAATTATTTCAGTACACAATACACCGAAAGTCATATTACGGTTTTCAGATCCATGGATATAGATCCGACCTATATTGAGGATTTTCTTTTCTGGTGTTAGTTGTACTTTTTGGAGTGACCCATTCGAGGAAAGCATACACCTACCTCGACTACCAGGATAATGGCGCTTATAATTTCATAAATATGACCACAGCGTCATGACAAAACAAATCCAATTTGTGTGTAGTGACGATACTGTAAATTACTCATTTGAAAGTTTTTCATATAGCACTTCATAATAAAAAAAATATATATTGTTCAAGAAATCACCTTATTTCATAAATAAATATATAGGTAATCATATATACTTTCATTTAATTAATATAATATATCTATAAACTTTATATTTCAATTTCAGATGTAAACCGGATTCAGATTTGGTGTTTTTTGGAGATTACTGTGAAAGTTCAGACGAACGATTGGCATTAGAATCTAAGTACATTATCGTGATAGCTTGTGTTTCGGCCGCTGTGCTCGTAATTCTTTTGGTGTTCATCAGCTGTATATGTATTCGAAAAAGACCTTTCGACCGAGGAGAATATAGTTTCCAGTAAGTAAAAACAGTCATTAGTAACAACTATGACTGGTGTTTTTTATTAGTAACAACTATGACTGGTGTTTTTTATTAGTAACAATTATTAATATTTGCTGTTAAAAAAACATCCTTGGTATTTTTTGGTTCGAAACAATAATTGCCTGTATTTTTTGTTAGAAACAGCTATTACTGGTATTTTCTGTTAGTAACAACTATTACTGGTAATTTTCGTTAGAAACAACTACTTTTGGTAATATCTGTTAGAAACAGCTATGTCTGCTATTTTCTGTAAGTAACAACTATTACTGTTATTTTCTTTAGTAACAACTATTATTGGTAATTTCTGTTAGCAACAATTATTACTGGTAATTTCTGATAGTAAAAATTATTACTGGCGATTTCTGATAGTAACTATTACTGGTAATTTATGTTAGTCACAACTATTCCTGGCGATTTCTGATAGCAACAACTATTACTGGTCTTTTCTATAAGTAACAACCTTACTGGTAATTTCTGTTAGTAACAATTCTTACTGGTAATTTCTAATAGTAACTATTACTGGCAATTTTTGATAGCAACAATTCTTACTGGTAATTTATGTTAGTCACAACTATTACTGGCGATTTCTGATAGTAACTATTACTGGTAATTTATCTTAGTCACAACTTTTCCTGGCGATTTCTGATAGTAACAACTATTACTGGTAATTTCTAATAGTAACAACTATTACTGGAATTTTCTGTTCGTAAAAACTATTACTCATTATTTCTGATATTGACAACTATAACTGGTATTTTCTCTTAGTAACAGCTATTACTGGATTTTACTTTTAGTAACAACTATTACTTATGATTTCTTTTTCAAAGAACATATTTGTTTAAACTGTTTTGATTTACGTCTTTACAGAGAAAAATAAAAATTCCTAGTTATCTTTTATTGTAACATAGCAACTTCGAAACCTGGACGGCTTTAGACAAAATGTGTTCGTGCTACAATGGATTAAGAACATTTTGAAAAAAAAAAAAAGTTAACTTGTCTTCAGTAACCTTAAAAAAGGAGATGTTGGTTTGTTAAAATAATGACCATCAGCGAACGTCTGTCATATTCATTTATCGCTAATTTTTTATGATAATATCCCTTCTTTAAATTGACCATATTTTAGTTGTAAAGGATTCTTTAAACATTTCATAACGTAATTTACTTCAAACATGAGTAGGTCTTAATGGCCTCCAACAGAATATCCAGCGTAATTATTTTTCAACACCATCGTTAACGTTTTGAATGACGCAATTACATCAACGGAAGGTAATACGTATCCTGATATTTTATTACAGGGAGTTTAATGACGCCTATT
>JAUMHH010179495.1:0-12072 GCA_032359455.1 Chlamys rubida
GTCAGTTTTTTTTTACCTGAGACCAATCAAACAGCTATCTTGGTGCCTTCAATTTTGCTATGACATATTCCAGGGGTACAGAGAGCGAAAGTGAGCGTTACCCCTGGATATCGAGAAGATGACTCTCAGATGAATCGACGATAAACTGTCTTTAAATAACAAGACATTTATTGACCATCCCGATTGCGTATACCCTACTGACCTTGGAATGAAGGACATTACAATCTGTTCTACATACAACTGATATCCTCGATATTGACCTACAACATGACAAACAGGATTAGTAGGATATAAACTACTAATGAAACGTCTCTGAACATTTTCTTCGGGTTGGTAAGTCTGGATTATGAAAAGTTCTTTTACACAACCAATAACATTTTATTTCTATGAAAACGTCACATACTGGTTTTAGACGGATATAAAAAACACATATATAAACGCGGACGCCATACATATTACATGTTTAGACTTAGGTCAAACACAGACATCTATGAAAACACTACAGATTTAGAAATGTGGGTCAATGACATTCAGAATACAACACTATGGATATAAAGCAGTAATCAGGTAAAACTGTTTATCCTTTAGTGTGTGTACGGGCTCTAATTTTAAGATATCCTAATACATGATAGGTTTTGCAATCGTAGCGATGCTGATGATTGGTATGTATCCTATTTAAGATCGTTCTGTAGTGCTAGTCCTACGTGATTACTGGAGTAACCTGCTGATGATTCGTGTGTATTCTATTTAAGATGGTTCTGTAGTGCTAGTCCTACGTGATTACTGGCGTTAGCCTGCTGCAATGAATGGTTGTAGAGATAAGATCTGTTGCGATCGCATTCTGTCTGTCAACCGTCGTGCGTCATCCGTCCATATCAAATAGATTTTCAACAATCTTATTCAGACGCAATTATGCTGAAACCAAATACTTCACGAAGGTGTCCTATTTCCTGTTAAGAGGAAATAACACTATAAGGTATACTTGTTTATTTACAGCGACAAAAAAAATCCGTAAGAATTATTAGCATACGACTGCATTTACGTGGTGAGAATTTGACAAGCGGTCAAGGAGCTTTAATAGCTTAGCTGGTATTTTATTTTCGATTTAAACCAACTGTTGCCATACCTATCTATGGAAAGAGTACAACAAATATATGCCGTAACCGGGACTGAATCCCTTTGGGTGGGCATGATGCCTAGGATATGAGTGTATTCTTCATGCCCAGCAATTTTGTATATGAATATGGGTTGAGGATCTCAACTGTTTCCATGATGATATGAGCCGGGGAGTAAGTACCAAGGGGTGAGGTAAGACCCAGGAACCAATTTAAATGGCATGAATATACTAATTTCTTTATACCTAGCGGTTGTAAATATAGTTACAGGTTGGTGATTACAACTGTTACTATGTAATGACAAATGAAGCAAGTCCCCAGTGACGGTGCCGTACCCCCGGGCGAATCAGGGTAATATGAATGTATTCATCTCGTCCTGCCCAGCATTAATATTGGTTATAAGATGGGATCTCAACTGCTTGGTTTTGTTTTATTTGCACCGTTTTGTTTGTTTTTTCTTGATACGACTTATTACCAATGTATTATTGTTTGATGATACGAAAATATGTAACGCTTTGTAATACCCAGACTTATCCATAAGACTTTAGCACGGGGTTCAAGGTGGAAAGTATATTGTCTCAACAATCCAGATTTCCCGAAATCAAAATTGTAAATTTGATTTCCCAAGTGTCACATAGTTCTCCCTACGGAAGCGGCTACTATTTTTCTATAATTTATATATATACGCATAACACTTTTAGTCATATTTTGTTTGTTTTCAGTGGGAAACAATTTCCTTACATTGTAGATAAGTATAATCATACCATGGAAGTTGACAGAACGACAATTAAAACCCTGACAAAAAGAGGAGAAATGAGTTGAACAGAAATGATATTTTCTCATGAATCATAAATTTAGACCATACCGAAATATATTATAATCAACATCGGTATCACGCGTATTCTGGAGATTTGAGAAGATTTACAGAGAGTGTCTGTTCCCTTGCAGTTCTCCGTTATATTGTAAATGTGGTTACTCCATAACATCATTATGTCGGCAAAACCACGGCTAAAAATGTATGTTTGATTTAAATGTACTTTTCTTCTTTGTCTCATCACAAGGTAAAACTACTCTATATAACATCAGATGTCCATTCAGCTAAATGTTGAATCATTGTCACCTCCCAGGCTCTCGCATTTAGGGTGTGCGGAATTATCTTGATTTGGCCAAGATTTACATGGCGAGTTTCGTCGATGAAGCAGAAGACGCTTACCCGTCCGGAACACCTGGTCCTATTCCCCTTTTTCGGTGGTTACTATTTTTTTCATTTTTGAAGACAGGTTGGTATTCTCTCTTGGATTTTTTTGTGAGTGTGCATCATGATATCACATTATTTGAGATGATACTGTGGTCGTTAACTTGGGAGTTTATGGGTCAAAGGCTTTGCAAATGTTCATTCTGCCGATGTCTGGCTTTTTGTTCACAAGTTCTAGAAGAGTTGAATCTTTGTTAAAAGTTGTTTGATATTTAATTGTTTTCTACACGTGCTTTTGTGGTACCTTTGATATGTTCCATGAGAGGCGGTAGTTGATGGGTATTTATTCGTCTACTGTTTGGTAAACGTTTTTCATTTATAGTTGTAGAATAGTGTTCCTGTCAATAAAGTCTGAGTTATTTTAGAATTAATTCTGGTCCCGTCATTTGAAATTATTTTGAAAGCTATGAAAATGCTACAATGTCCGAGTTCTTTTAGAATCATGATAATGAAGCCGTGAATAAGGTCTGGTCCCGTAGCTTGAATTGGTATACGTCTCTGATGTCGTTGAGCTTTTTTGAGTATTCTTGTTTGCTACACATGAAGTGTATCTCTGGCATGACGGGTGTGGTGAAATATCCACAGTCTTATACGTCGGTGTGCTGTTCTGTTGTGAATACAGTCTGAAAGTGTTCATTTATATGTTTGTCTCTGCATCAATATATGTTGTGATCACGAGTTATCTCCCTTTACCAAGTTCGGTGAGGTTGCTGATATAGTTTTTTAAAGTGTATTTTTTGGCCGGAGTGTGAAGAGATTTTTTATCAATATGTTCTTGTTCGTTATTTCTAAGTCATTTCGATTTGCATTGTCGGTTCTCAGAATATAGAATATCAAAGAGAACAAAACATATTTTTTCTTTCAAACATAAAAAACATTTATTAATAATCATCATAAATGTCTGTATATCCAATCACTGCAAGAAATTAAGACTATTCATGATTATGCATAAAAGAAACAGAAATAAATGAAAGGTGGCGCAAAAATATAGTACAGAAAAAAAATCCTTTACACTATCCAGGACATGATGTAATATACATGATAAGGTTTAATTTAAGAAATCTGTCATATTAATTATCTTTGGGTGAATGACAAAATAATATTAACTCTGAAGATAAGATTCAGGTTTAGACAAACATAAATCTTTACCCCTCAATTGGATATTTCTTTGTCATACCCACAGGCAGAGAAGCAGAAAATCTTTTGACTGCTGGATTAAGATACAACAGGCAATAACACATCATTCCAATATATGGACTTATATCATGAATGCTCTATGAATGCAGGAATGAATGTATAAAGACAGAAAACAAGTTTTCTACAATATTTCAATTGACTGCAGTCAACTTTATCTGCATAACTTTAACCACAGGGGCACACTACTACATGTATCAATATTGATCTTGTTAGACTTTCATTCACTGGGTACGTTATTGGGATATAACCTACCCAACGACTGAAAGTCTAACAAGATCACTATTAATAGTAGTTGTGTGCCCCTCTGCTTCAACTGACGGCAGTAAACATAACAACATTAAGTTAACTTACTGCTTTCAAGATACAGATTCTTCTTAATGCTGTTTGTGGATCAGAAATTAGCAGCAATATTGCTTCACTGGAAAAAATGGTTAAACTAATTCACCAAACAT
Organism: Chlamys rubida; assembly: GCA_032359455.1. Taxonomy (NCBI): domain Eukaryota; kingdom Metazoa; phylum Mollusca; class Bivalvia; order Pectinida; family Pectinidae; genus Chlamys; species Chlamys rubida. Next base: position 4,020 of record JAUMHH010179495.1, read on the forward strand.
TTTCATACAGGCCAAATTATTATAGCCTCAACTTCAAAACATAAATATCAACATTGACTGGTTATACATAAATTAACGTATTACATCCTATATATCCATATACAATAAACAATGATAACACAACAGACATCTAACTTAAACCACATTACCTTTCCAGACATTCCAGTCACACATTTCTTGATTCTTAAATTCTGAAGAATAATCAACAACTTTCATAGTTTGGAATCATCAGGAAAAAAATTAAATGCATTGCATACATGAAAATCGAGATATCTAATTTTATAAAATGTTCATGAACTAAAATGATGGCATAGGCAAATATACCTCAAGTAGGAGGCAAGCTGTTTCTTGGATAGAAACTCTCAACAGGGAAACTACAGTCAGACATTGTTACATTCTCACCATTTGTCCAGCAAACATTATGGCAATATGAAGAGGCTTGGTAATACATCGGTGGAGATGTTTATAGGAATCAATAAGAATGAAGGAAACGTGGACCTTGAAATATCTTAATTTTAGTCGCAGATGAAATGAGGATCATTATATCAACATTTTACAGTATTTATATCAGAATTAAAGGTGATGCATGGTAACAAATTAATAGGATTTTTGCAAAATCAGTTTTAATTATTTCAAGTGTTCTTTGCATTGTAAAACTGATCTGGACATTATAACCTCATTATCATTATTGCACTTTTATCCAAGTATCACAATTCAATCATTTATCACTTACAAACTTTAACCTTTGACATTACAAATAGGTCACTGAACCAGAATTCCATCTTTCAAAGGCCAATTCATTAGTGTAAATTTCATTAAAATTGCTAGATCTACATGTATATATGTTTTCCAATTCCCATTTTTCAATAATATTATCCTTTTTGCATTTCTTGTCCCATTCAGATGCTATCAAAATAAAAAAAAAAAATTAATTCTGATATTTATGAAAGTTGACATAATTATTCTCTAGCATGTTACTCAGATGACACTGCTATCTACAAGTGGGCTTTGTAGATAATAAATTTGTAGCATTTCCTCATCTCTGATACTCTTTCAGTAATACTCAATTTCAGACACAACCTACTTCCAGTCTGATTTTTCTTGTGTGGTCTATGAACATTGATCAACTCACACTCGACCAATTTCACAACCGTATATTCAAAATCAATATCACCTTGACTGTCTCTTGACCTATGAAACCCCCATTCTGATTATGATAATATGATCATCCACTAGAATATTTCCATTCAATCAAGTTCATCATCTTCGGTTTTGGCCTCAGTTGTGTTAACCTCTGACATCTGACCTTCCTCTGACACAGTCATATGTTCCTCTGTGGAGTTATCTCCCATTGTGGCGGATTTATCTCCCATTGTGACAGAGTTATCTCCCATTGTGACGGAGTTATCTCCCTCTGTGACAGAGTTATCTCCCTTTGTGACAGATTCTGTCACTGGTTGTAAGGACTCTGTTATAGCAGACTCACTGAAGGTTACCTCTTTCTGAAAAATATATCAACAAGTCATAGGTCAACAAAGTGTGTATAGAACCTCCTGTCTTATTTGATTCTTATCTATATTAACTTAAAATTATCTTTGATGACTAAACAGTCCCACTGTATAGCTCATTTGTCAACAGGCAATCCTAGTCAACAACTGGTCACTGGGAAGTTGTAGCCTACATTTGAGAACTTGTGATAAATATTACCTATTACCTGGGTATATACAACAATACAAATTTATACAGTTGACATTGTGAAAGTATACCCTAACATTTATTATAGTTCATGTTGTAGATCTTTATCATAGTGGCAGAAATTAATGACGAAAAGTTGTAGTTACATATAAATGTATGTTTTGGTGAGCCTCACCAAAGATGACACACAAAAATGGTATTTTTAGATAGAAAAAATAAGTTACGCAGCTATGAAGATTTGTATAATTGCAAAATTAGAGTATATATTGAATCATTCACAAGACTCATAATAATTGTGTGCATGCTTGTTGTAGAAACATTGAATATAGCAAAGACTTGAGATTACCTGTCAAAATGCAAGTAAAATACTTGTGTGATTACGATTCATGTATCCAAATTTGTCATGATTTTTTTTTGAGTTTGCCCAATCTCCAAACATTAACCAGTTTAGTGTTATTTTTTAGATCCCAAGAAGAAATTAAGAACCTTCTGACATGTGAGCATATAGGTAATGTGTATGTCAAACCAGAAGTATGTGATCGCATAATCGCAAAATATATAATTTCTTACATAATTAGGCAGTAGGCAGTATTCTTCTGAGTATTGATAGCTGTTAGTTAACGAGAGAATACACAGGTATTCACTGTTATCTCACAACCTCAAAAAATAAACTTTTCAAAAATACGTATCTAAGTAAGTGATCAAGCATTAAGTTCCAGTTCTATGTAAAATACCTTATAGTTACCACGATGCTTCTGAAGTGTGTACTTCAAGCCGGAGACTTATAACAGTAGTAATCTCTAGGATAGAACTTGAAAAACTCCTGAATGCCATATGTCTGGTTTCTCATTGTATGAAACAGACCTCTCTGTAGAGATTGAAATAAGAGTGTAGAGATGACAATATGATCTCTGATGCCAGTGATTAAAAGAGATTTATATGCATGTCTGACCCAATGAAAAGGAAGTGAGCAAGGGCTCACATAGACACACCTCTCACCCCTTCTCCCAATCAGAACATGCTTGATAGGCATCAAGTGTAACCTTTGACCCTTTAACCTTGACCTATGACCACCAAAATCCTATCATGTGTTAAACTAAATGTTATTATACTATTATGTATATATAAACTAAATCTGATCAAAAGATAATGTGTACACACGCCAAGCTTTTTACTTTAAAAAGAAGTCAATTGTGACCTCTGACCATTTAACCTTGACCAATGACCACTAAAATCTAACCATGGTATAAACATATACTGAATCTGTTGAGTGGTTCATGATATACCTTAATCACTGACTGTCATTACTTTACCCAATAAGGTTGGTGATTGGGGGATACATTTACAAAATCTTTATTATAATCCGTATTACAATTCCATCCCTGAGTTTTCTGATGCTGTGTGTAACATTCCACTATTAGTTCTCAAAGGTCGTAAAACTTCACATTTTTAGATGTTTCAACTCCAATCGAAAATAAATTGACACAATAATTACTAATATTTATTAATATTTCACATGAAATGTAATTGCCTTTCCTTTGCATTGTCATAGCTTACAATCAGTAAGGAACATTTTTTTCGAACACTGTACCACGGAATATTCATATATTAAAATTATGGATTAGCCAATTTTCGTTTACCAGTAAAAAGTTGTAACGTTGTATACATCAACAGAATTTATAGAGGCAATATCTGAATTCATAATATAACAAATAGTAATAGTAATAGGATGGAAAAGAGCAAGATTCTAACACTAAACTACAAGGGATATCGGTTCCGTGAAAATCATCTCAGTCTAGTTCTGCTACATTAGTATTTGACACTGATAATAATTGTTAGATTTAGGTGTCAATCAAAACTCTCCAGTGAGGAGTTAACTCACATTAGTCTTTCCATCAGAGTTGTCTTCCCTGGTACTGTCATTGCTATTCAGCATGCCCAAAGCATCCGTCATGTTTCCACTATCTCCACTAGGTGTCACTAGTGAGGGTTTACCGTTTGTAACGGGGATAGACTTTTCTCCTGGTGACGAGGACAATTGCCATGAGGGTAGAAGTGGGGTGCTGGCCGGCGTGGGAGGAAACTGGCGTCTGCAAAAGTAATTCAACGAGTTCAAAATTTCCTTTTTTGAAAGCTTGAGTACTGTACATGCTAGCTTTATTGGTAGCTTCAATATAGACTAATATCTTTATATATGTGTATCTATTATACCCCTGCTTCGAAGAAGAAGTTGGGAGTATTCAGTATTCACTTTGCCCATGCACGCCTACATCTATCATCCATGCTGACTGGTTTCTGGAGAATATCTCCGCCACTGGTTCATGAATCAGCATCAGAATTTGTACAAAGCTGCATCATGGGAAGACGGTGAGCTACATCCCAGAATCAGGTGACCTCAATTTGACCTTGACTAAAATAATGCCTTTCAGAGCCTATACCTGCTGCTGCTTCATGGACTGGCATCAGATGGTGTGTATAGGTACATTTTGGTAAGGTGTATTGTCGCATCCTAACACAAGGTCACTGTGACCTCAATTTGACCTTTGACCTTGACCACAATTTCTAAAATATAGTGTAATACAGGTTTTCCCAGCATGTCTTAGTCACTGTTTATGAATGGGCTTCAAACTTTGTAGATATGCTGGGAGAGGGAGTATTCCTGAAGCCCATGTGTCGAGTTAAATCTAGTTTTAAACAGTCTTAATCTTAATAAGGTATTGAAATTTTAGAAATCATGAAAATTTGAAAAGCTTAAAAAGTCAATCTGCTTAAATTCTGTAATGATGATAAAACTATTGACAGGTAATCATGAGAAGATAACTCCCGGCCTAAATATCACAAATGTTATGAGTCGGTCTAAAGCTGTGTTTTAGATGTGATTTTATGTTGATACATAAGATGTAAGCTTTAACTCAGCTTGACATAAACTGAAGTGTCTGTGATATTGAGGCCGTATAGATCCATGTTTACCTGTGAACAACCTGACTTGTGACAGACTCAACGTGATAGTGTTATTACGGCCCAAGTACGGTACATGTACGCTTACCTGTTCAACAGAAGTCCTTTAATACTGGATAATTCTGATTTCACTTCGTTCATTGTTTGCGTATCTTGAGAGGTGTGCAAAATTTCCGTCGACTGGAGATAAAAAAGAAACAAGAACCTTATAAGAAGTGGAATAACATTAATATATTTACTTAACATGCTTTGACCATTCAACTTAAGGATCCATGTACCAATTTCAAAATCTGTAAATATGCATCGGAAACTATTTTTCCCTGCATGACTACAGCTTTCATAAATGGTATCTGAAATGAACACCCTACTTTGTGAGACTTTTATGAAAAATACAGACAGAATAAAGAAAATGCGATCAACAACAGTTTTCTGAATATAAGAATTGTGTGCGGACGAGAGTTTGAACCCAGGACCTGCGTTGTTACACTGCGGCTCTAACACTCAGAGCTACCTGGTCAATGGAAGCATTTTTTGCCCAATTATGCAATTACTATATTAAATTAGAAGAGGTTATTGTACATACACAAAAAACACAGTGGAATCTCAAGTGTTTTGCCTGCAGTAAGATATATCTATGCAGATGAAGGGTGGATTTGGCCAAGTGGAAATCACTGAAACCTTCAATGTAGATAACTGGGATTCAATACCTGAGGTCGTAGCATACACCAACGTGGATGTATTAGCCAGGTGACTTAGTACCAGTACCTAACACCTGACGAGGTAGCTTCTACAGGGTCCTCATATTGTATTGATGGGTTTACGTATTTCCCCAGAACAAAGTGATGCACATTGAACTAAGGGGCGTAACGCTTTATATTGATGATCATCTGACCCAACTCCAGTATGAGATATAAAGAGATACACACATACCAAATGTGACAAACTGATGAACAGGCAGGCTGAATGATCAGTGTAAACGTAAAGTTCCTTCCAGTTGTGCCAGTGGGCATGTTGGGGATCCAACTGTCTACACTCCCCTTTAAGTGTGAATATCAATTTCGTCCAGTTTGTGCACGGTAGGTTATTAATAAATATACATGATTTGTTGACACATAGATATCCAAAACATACACAGATTATGAAAGAATCCTGAATAAAAAAAAGAAGACTTATTTCACAGATTTAATTGGAGTTGTCTTCCCTTTACCTTACAAATAATTTGGATTGTTATAAGTGGCCATTTTCATTTATCACATTCCAAACGGTTGGACCAGCGTTGTCCGTTTATGACATCCCTGTACCTAGTGATTTGATGTTGTTTTCCGGCAAGCCTTGGCAAAGACTTCAAAGACCTTTATTAACATTTGTAGGTCTGTTTGTAGGTCTGTCAGGTTTTTCTCTTGAAACATTACATTTAGAAAATAGACACACCGGTTGGTCCGCTTAATTAAACAGGCCCCATATATATCTCTTGTTTGTAAAATAACATTGGAAAGGACTTAATCTGCTTAGCCTGATGTCCAATCCTATTGACATATATAAAGGCAATAAAATCTGATGAAATTACCTGTTTAGCATGTATCTCATGTGACAACTGCTGAACCTTTTCCTGCTCTTTGGAAACCTGCTCCTGGAAGCCGGTCAGTGTCTCCTGGACAGCGGTCAATCTCTCCACTACACTGCTCTGTAGTTTCTCCAAAGTGAAAAGCCTTTCCTCCATTCTTGGTTGTCCTAGTAACCATGGTTTTAATATTTCCTGTTGTCAAAGAGTTGAACACAAACTCAGTAATGGCCTATAACGTTTGATGGTACCTGCAATGTCTCTTCATCTCTCTGACTTTTTAACTCTAATGTCGAAACATTAACAACATCCCCTTTAAAACTATTTTTCTATGCAATTTTAAATTTTTTATTTGATAACAAAGGTCTACTTTCAATAAACAGCATAAGAATCTTAAATTTACAAAGAATGGTGTACACTTCCTGAAGGTGTCTTTTAGTGTATTTATTACACACAACACTAAATCTGATAAGGACAATCACTTCTTTTACCCAAGACTGTCCAGAAAATACCTATACAATGATCACAGCCCTGTTTGAAGGTTCAGTATAAACTGCTACCAACACTGGGAGTTGAACTTGTGTCTACCAACAAACCAGGGTTCTAAAACTGTCAAATCGCCTCGCTCAAATTGCCTCGCTCAAGTGTTTCAGAAATACTGATATAAAGGGAAATCTGCCAGTGATATAATTAAAAATTTGACTTTAAAAAGGTATCATCATATATATGCCACTCAACATTAAGAGTTAAGGAGAACAAACAACACCACACCTCACCTTGTAAAACTTATAGGCAGCATACGTCAAACCACTGGCCAAAGCTATCACAGAAAGTACGTCTCTCACTTTTTGCCATTTCGTGTAAATATCAACTGAAAAAGGAGGAAATACTGATGGGTAGGACAAACAAAATAAAGACTGTCTGTAAATGTTATTTGTTTGTAAAAAGTGTTTTGATTGGCTACAGGTCATGTTTGGTTGGATGCTGATCAACTTCTTATCTCTGGTAGAGCTATATTTCGATCATGTAATGCCCACCTAAAGTGATTCAACCCCTAACCAAAAACAACCTGACAATTCTTGCAGACATAATGTACATGTCCTTTGTACTTTATTGACAAAAATTCATGAGGAATTAACTGTATTTAATGAAATATTGAATATTCCAGTCATATAGTTTAATTGATTACTAAGACGTATATCCAATAAGTGTGTTGTTGAATCCCAAACGACAAATGCATAAATATCAAACAAATAGTGTTTTATAATGTTGATAGCACACTGTTGATCATCACTGTTTTTCTGTCTATACTGGAAGTCAGAACATGAAATACAGTTTAATCTCTCTACCTGTTGATCTCAAGTTAAAATCAAATTTCATGTTCTTGTCATCAGTAAAGACACAAAACACAACCTCCTATTACAGGTACCTTATGTTAATATATTTATACGTTAATCAAATTTAACTCAAAAGATTTTAACCTCTCCATACATACCCATGTAAAAATGACAGGTAAGGTCAATGGTTGATCTGCACAGGTAGAACAAAAAGCAACAGTTTGAATTTGAACTCAAAACTAAAAGACTACATATCCAGAGGTGACACAAGCCTAAGTTTGAATTATAAACTACATATCTCATACGTTACTTTACCTATAAATATTTCATCTCAGACACACAGCTCACATACCTGGAGAGGACACCATCTCAGACACACAGCTCACCTACCTTGAGATGACACCATCTCAGACACACAGCTCACCTACCTGGAGATGACACCATCTCAGACACACAGCTCACATACCTGGAGATGACACCATCTCAGACACACAGCTCACAT
>JAUMHH010179506.1:0-15195 GCA_032359455.1 Chlamys rubida
TGCTCCCGGGGTACATTTCTATATCTTCCAGTCTCTATAGCCAGTGTGTGGGTAGAAGTACGTATCCTAGTAATACATAAGGGACCATGTGACGCCTTGTCATAATGTCATTGCCTTATTCTTCTTTGCAGATATACTCTTTGATTCGGCAATTCCGCTTACATCAATAAGGTGAATGTTTTTGTTGTTTTAACCTTTTCACCACTATAAACCATAATGGACCCCTCCATATCAATGCATGGTAGAGTCTACTAAAGTTACATAGGGGTGAAAGGGTTAATATCAAATATAATCCTGTGCATCAAAGCCAACATTTATTGCGGCGTTCTATTGGTAACAAAGACTATTGTTTTACAGGTCGACGTTACCTAGATGTATTTCTGATAAAGGATATCTATTCATAGTGGAATACCTATTTTATTTCATCGTAAATCGTCATTCTAACCCATTATTCAGAGACAAATATGAACTTAAGTCGTTTATTAGGCTAGTAGCACCGTTATAGATATAAAAAAACAACAGTAATCAAAACCAGCACGGGTCGATAGCCATGCAATGTATTGTAAACAGTCTATATAAGTACAGAAACACAAAAAGTACACGCACGTGGATCACGGTTTCCGTCAATATGTCTGAGATATAAATACTCCATGAAAATGTGAATACTCGTGTATCATTAGACAATGACAGCACGCACGAGTGTTCATGGAACCTTTAGATGGTGTACACGTACAACGCTCGACAAAAAGGCCCCCAAAGATAGCAAACAAATGAAACTAAAACCTATTTGTAAATTATCAGGTCTAACAGGACCGTAACCAGACTTTTACAGAATCATAACAAAAACACGACGTGTCGGCCATTGAATTTATATTCCAAACTGCAAGCACGAGGCTTACGAGGTTACATGTAAAATACGAACTTGCATAAGCTAATAATACGAAACGAATCATATCAACACTATTGAGCCAGGGATGACAATTCTTCAACAAATATGCCTCGTCTTCTACAGTCTTGTATGCTTCAACTTTCATTTTCGGTATAATGATCTAATGCAGTAATGGATTCCCTGACTGCAGAGTTTAGTAAGTATGCCATGAGTGGCTTATTTGAATAAATGTTAACGCGGTTTCGCGTGATAAATGTTTGCATTCGCAAAGACAAAAAATCAATTGATTAATTATAGAATCTTGGCCACGTTCACTTATAAACATTAGTGTAGATACATTTGTCACTTCCGATCGGAAAATCGAACCCCGACCGCTTTGGTAAAAGGCGAGCGCGCTATCCATTCCGCCGACGAATAATTATAGATAAAAGATAATATGAAACACTTAACTACGGCCGAATAATAAAACAGCAAGTTCCTACACTTACACAATGCATATTTGTCTGGATTAAAAACAGATATTGAGACAAACACATATGTTTGCTTCTACAAAATTTGGTAATCAATAGAGATTGTCCAGAAAGGAATAAGACTGCACACGTTACCGTCATTCAAGGTCTCATCGGTGACGGGAGGGGCCAAAACGTTCGAAATCTAAATTGTTCCAAATAACAGTCTAAAACATATCAATTTAAAAATAATACGATTTTCACAAACTCCATTATAAACCCGTTATTTGTTTCAGTTCGCAACCAGTTCCAAGTCAAAATGTTCATAACGCAAAGCAATAATATCAAACGAAGTTCTGTTTTACATAATAACGACTTGAAGATCAGATGACATTTGTATTTTTAAAAAATTTCCAATTTGATGGAGCTGGCTGCTCTATAATGTGAACAGTACTTCCGGCACAATTCAGCTCTTTGTCAGAATGATGCGACTAGTGTGAGTGGCGGAAGTCTCCATGACATTAAAGTGAGTGGTATTCGATTTTCTCATCATCTTTGGGCCTACTCTACACATGATTTTTTCATCATCATTGCTGTTGTGAAGACACAACATCCTAACAAACAAACACAATCAAGCAGGAATTAAATAAATTGAAACAAACAAAAACAAATAATCAAATAAAACCAAAAAGCAACCAGGCAACACAAACATATCGCATTCTCAGACTTAAAACTTTCTGTTGACCGATTGGACGCCTCAATTCTACTCGTTAAGTCTGTTTATGCTAAAACTGCTGATTAGATTAAACAGAAACTCAGGGATGTTTTAAATCTGCGAATAAGCTAACATTGGCAAATTAAAAACTGGAAATCATTAAGAGCATCTATTTTTATTTGTCTTTCTTAAACATGAAAATAATCTAAAAGCAATCTAAAACCGTACGCATTTGTAATGCTTGAAAAGTATATGTCCTGTTATATGTCAAAATTAGTCATTATTATATCTAAAGTAACGATAACACAGTGTCAAACTAGAATATTTAAGTGATTCGCCCTTATACAGTATTTTGTTTGTTTGTTTTCTTTGCGTTTTATGTCCTTTTAACAGCTATGGTCATTTAAGGACATGCCAGGTTTTGGAGGAACACTGGAGTTACCGGAGAAATACCACCGACATACCTGGCGACTGCCCAACGTTGCTCTAGATAGAACCCTCGACTCAGTGGTGGAGGGCTAGTGGTAGCAGCAGAGGGCTAGTGGTAGCAGAAGGTGGCTAGTGGTAGCAGAATGGCAGACGCCGTAACCATTTGGCCACCGCGCCCCCTATAAACAGTAACATTTCTTTACTCTAATCATATTTTTCTTAAAATTGTATGATTTCCCTTTTCAAAAGTTGTAATTTATCGAAGCTACAATCATGCCAGGTAAATACAATACGTATATACAGTGTTTTGTAGTGGTACGGGGATCAATTACGAGAACAATAGAGATAAGAGGTTATGGATAGTTCCGTCCAAGTACAGGACTTATTTGTTTAACAACCATACCATGTGTACCAGACTGACAAATGCATCCCTTTTCTAGTGCGATGATGTAGTAACAATATAACTCATGTACCAGGTATGACACAGAACATACAGGACGGCCATAAAGAGGTACTAAGAAGACCTCGCTGGGGTAATGAACAGGTAAAGAGCAGTCAGAACCCCCTGTCACCCATACATCACTGTCAGAGACGACAGCTGGCCTGTAATGGTGCTTGCCACTAACACTTACACGGGGACCAGGTGTGTGTACCGACACCACTAACATGTTGTACTCACCCATTCCCAAGGTGTCGATTACTGGAGAAGATGTACGGATGTAAATAGTATGTCCACGTCTAGTAGTTATGTCATATATACATCAATTAATTATTTAATTACCATACTACATTGTACACATATTGCTTTGTTGCATGTACTCACCCGTACGTCAGGTGTCGATTTACTGGAGACAATGTACGGATGTAAATAGTATGTCCACGTCTAGTAGTTATGTCATATATGCATCAAATAATGATTTAATAACCATACTACATTGTACACATATTGCTTTGTTGTACTCACCCGTACGTCAGGTGTCGATTTACTGGAGACAATGTACGGATATTACTATCATGACATCGGCTAGTTATTATGTCAAATGTGAATCAATTAATGAATTAATTACCATACTATGAAAATAATAAAATACATAAATTAAAAAAAATAGCTTTACCTCTGACAAAATCTGCTTGTTTTTTACATAGAATACAATAATATACTTTTTCTTGTAGTTGTTAATATACCGCAATTAAGTACATTGTATACTAACACATGTGTATGGTAGTCCGTGGTGTTAAGAAGACAAGAGCTTAAATAGACAATAATATCAGAGAGCCAAGTCACATCAACAGAGGTTTCCTCAACGAGTGATGGTTGGTTATCATGCTTACCTAACTGAAGCTTGATACTTGTTAAATTGTATAAAGACACGAGGTGTACTGAGTGTCTCTCACAACTTTAACATTACCTAGCGAGAGTAAGATAATATGATAACCAACCATCACTATTTCTAAACTAAACATGTTCTGTTCAAGCGGCAGATAAAGGAAGCCATCTGGATACGCCGTTCTAAATCGAGACGGGGGGCTCAAAGACTCTCTCACATCTATGACTAAGTGTTAACAAAGCGTAGCTGAATTGAATCATTTCGGTACATATATAACACACTAGTGTACATACGCTTACAGCGTAGCCGAAATCGACATCGATTTTATGGACAACTGGTACACACTTTACATGTACATCTTTGTGTACATACGCTTCACTGGTCATATGTCTGATGAAGGTGACAGTGTACATAACATCCTAGTCATCGAAATGTCACATAGAAAATTGTGTTGGTTGTGTAAAAAGAACTTCTCATAATAACAACCATCACTAGTTTCGGGAATTTCCCCCACAATGATCAGATAGTATATCTACAAAAATATATTCCCCTCTTGGGAACTCCTGGTGCCTATCGGAGAAACATTTGCAATGAACATTGACGTCGCAATATAAGATGACGTCGCAATAGAAGATGACGTCGCAATAGAAGATGACGTCGCAATAGAAGATGACGTCGCCACGCTATGTTTCTTGATGTTATCATTAGAAGATTGACCAATGAAATAACTTCCATGGTATTACCGTCTGGTGGGTAACCACTTACATCGTCGAATGAATCGAGAATGATGAAACATGTAGCGGTTGTGGAGGAGGAAACGGATCCCTGGTTTATGATCTTTTACATTAAGAAAATTGTCGATAAAGTGAAATTCAGGTTTACGATTTATTAAGATGCCTGTTTGTAGATAATATGATGTATGGGACAAAAGTCATGACAATAACTGAAGTAATTTAGTTTGGTATCGGTCATGACCCCATATTTCAACTAAAGTCAATTGGTCGATTTTGGATTCATTTTCTTCCATGAATTGGCTTTGGGTCTTTTTAATGCTAGACTGGTTTTTTACTTTGATCTTGGTTGATTATATTTTTATTTATTTTCATTTTATTATTATTGATTAAAAATTTATTTTATTGATTTCATTTTTATTTTTTTTGTAGTATTAAAGTATTGCTATTAATTAAAGCCATGTTGACGTTAGCTGTATTACGTTACACATTTTCTAGATATAAACATAATGAATATGAGGAGTTCAGTGATATATATTCACTTCCGGGTTCAAAGTAAGTGTAAAGGTTATGCTATAAAAGTTATGCTAGTTCCAAGTTAATGACTTCAACTATACCTTAGTTTTTACATGTAATTGAAAGGTATTATTAGAAAATACAATACAACGCGTGCATTTTGGTTAAACGGGAATGTTTTCGTTTAAAGCACTTCAATTCATCAACAAGAACACTGCAAAAGAAATACGATACATATTCTAACAAGTTAGGTTGATAGATATAAGTTTTCATAAATATCAATATCCCCAAATGTTTGCGTTATTGAAGTCTTATTATCGTCAGTATAAACGGTATTACTGGAAAAGCCAAAGGTCACCTAAACTCGATTTCTCCCGATAAAGTTTAAATGGATAAATTGTATCAAGATTATATTTATATAGATTCCCCACCTGCATTTATATATAAATACTTACCTCCATGGAGTGTACGAACCAAACTCATTGGAAAGTTTCCACATGTCAAAATCTACCAAAAAGACTGTTTAATAAAAAAATACTTGTTTGAACAAATTGGCACTTATATACATACATGTAATGATTTTATGAAGTTCCCCTTTTGACAGCTTTGTTTGTACATGTAAAAAGCCAAACATGTGGTTCTCTATAAACATGACATGGACGTCATGGAAGAAAAAGGTCCTCAAAGTTGGGATGGTTATCATGTTTATCTAACTCTCATTATACAGTTTTCAAATTGTAATGCAGGCGTATGTTTACACAAATTCAAAATTAACTAACTTGAGTTAAATAAACATGATAACCAATCATAATTCGTTGGGGTAACGCTGTATTCTATATATCTAATAATCAATATCATGTATAACTATATATTTGCGTTAGATACTATCACCCTAATTAACTCGATACGAAAAACCCAGTCATTTTCACACCGCGAAAATGTCCACTCATACAGTATCTATCCAGGGCTTGTCACCTGGAAAGTTTTTTTTATCGACGATATGTAAAAACAGGTAACATAATGGCCCCTTGACTTACACTTGTAAGACTTATTCTGTCTTTTTGTGTTGCAGAGTTATCTGCTCTTGTGAGCAGGTATTGATTGTTACGTCATTGGTTTGAGAGAGTAACGTCATCATTTTTTGAGAAAACTACGTAATTTTCTCACACAAACCAATGACGTAACAATCAATACCTGCTCACAAGAGAAGATAACTCTGCAATACGCAAAGACGGAATTTAGGTTATTGGTGACAAAATTAATTTTGCAGATTTGAGAGATGTCTTCCCCATGCCCTATCATCTGCTGCCAGCTCCTTTCTTTGCACAGTTGTCACGTCATTCCGTCTGTTTTCGCGGTTGACTATTTTTTAGTGTGGCTTTCTTTACTTACGATCCTTCTTGCAGATGGTGCTTAGTCTATTACCCTTTTGAAGTTGAGATGATACCTTATCAATATTTGTCTATGCTTTATATAAAAGTGTTGCTGACCAAATGGTGTATATTTGTGTTATTCTGCTTAGTCTATTACCCTATTGACGCTGAGGTGATACCTTATTAATATTTGTCTATGCTTTATATAAAAGAGTTGTTGACTAAATGGTGAATACTTATTCTGCTTATTCAACCCAATTTTGCGATGTATCTTTTAGATGCTTACGTGGAGAGATTAAGTCAACTGCCTACTATTTGATTACTTTATCATATTACAAAATGTATATAAATCAGGCAATAAGTGATTTTATAGTGTAAAACAAATCATCGAGCTTAAAAGAAAAAAAGCAACCTATGCATTCCTAAAAAAAAGATATTATGGCAGGTTCAGAAATACGCAAGATAATACGGAAGTGTCACCAAAACCCTAATTTGAACTCAAAATCGATAAAAAATATGACAAAATATGAGCAAATGAAATATTAACATTGAGAACCTTGCAAAAAACAAGGAAATTAAGACCAAGTGTACATCACGTGCTCCACACATCGAGAACTCTGGTGGTGTCAACCAAACCTCAACGCTCACTAACGAGTATAATAAAAACATACACCTTTCAAAATGTGAAACAATGACTTTATTCAATGTAATTACAAATGGATACATTTATCCAACATGCTGACTGTGTTGCATGTGATCTGTGTTCAGAGACACAAATATACAACTGTTTACTATATTTTTACTGTATATAGAAAATATCGTCATTACATATTGATGAATATTTGATTGTTGTTGTGGTATAATATATGGTGGCATATTACTGCCATCGAGTTGTCGACTTAATTATGTCGAAATCACAAACTAGACGTCGACGTAAACTGGAGAATATGTCGACTAGCTAATGCAATTGACGAAAGTAATAGATTATGTCGACTTTATTAAGTAGTAAGTTGGCAACTCAATTGCACAAATATGCCACCATAATTTGTTCTCTCCTTGTAGCATATTTAGTATTTGTGTATGTTGTGTAATGTTTCATGTTACCATTTCCTGTACATTCCTCCAGGAAAGTTCTTTAAGCTTGTTCCTACAGTTGTTTTTATATATACGAAATTATATTGTATGGTTTATTCATTTCTAATATTAACCTGTGACGCTGGTATACTACATTGTTGTAATAACATATTGTTGTGTTTGTAAATATGTATATTATGTATATTATAGGTCCTTTTATCTTATTATCTCCCCTTGTTAATTCTATTGTTATTATAATGACTGATTATGACGTATATTTGATACATATATTTAACTATCATTCATTGAATGCGAAAATTATTTCGAAATGAAAAAAACCCATTACGTAGCCTATTTATATTCTTGAATGACATAGCATTAAAATATATTGCGTAGTCTGTTTTTATGCTTGAACGGTATAACATTTTTGATAACAAATATTCTAGATGTTTTATAAATTCAATAAAATGAATTGTATTTTCAGGCACAATAATACTTGAATTGAAAACAAATATAGCACTTTTTTATAATCACTGATTGAAGACTTCAATCACGTATAAACCAACAGAGTTTAAAATTATAGAACATCTTTAGTCTTTGGCGTTCCTATGACAAAACTATCAAAATTTACCAAAACAGGTGTAATCAAATATACCTCTTTCCTACAACAAAGAACACTACAAACCACGTACATTTTTGATATCCGAGTGTAAGTACAGATCAGGTTATTCCTTAATAAAAATAACTTACAACTTGTCTCATTTTGTTTTTACATTACTTACAGCTATTTTCGTTGTTTTTCTCACGTTCTATTACATCTGATGGCAGCTAGTAAGTAAATGTTTAAAACCTAAAGCTGTATTGCTTTTCATATAAAACTATTTGAGCTTCCTATGCGGAGTTCGTTTAGTTAAAAGCAGTAATTCTGCGGCAAAAACATAGATATCCAATATATCACTACTTTGATATCAGACGCTCAAGGTTTTTTAAGTTAACGAAAAATATGCGTGTGGAAAATATTTAATTTACAGGAAGGAAATTATTATGAATTCATATTGATCATTGCTAATGACAAACTACTTTACACACGTATACTCCTAAACATATGTTCAACATTTCCCTAATATGCACACGAAAATAATATTATGTATATAAAATAATTTATTTTTGATATTCTACTATTAATCTCCCTTTAGCAAGACGAAGATTTCGCTATCTTGCTAGATAAAAATTAAGTCAAAGTACATGGTTGAAATCTATGGTGAATTGATATGGTTGATCATAAGTGAAATTTCACTGTAATGTCAGATTCAGTATTTATCAGTGGACAGAACATGATCATAAAGTCCAACAATAACATGTCAATTATACTGTATAACGTACTTTCTGATATCAGAATCTCAACATTGATTAACTTGATTTTCACATCCAATGTCTAAAATACGACTTCGGTAAAATAGTAGCTATATGGAGTTTTCAGTGTCTCGGGTACACTATTTTTAGTATTTGGCGATGCTTGAATCACTGTTATTGCGTTGACATGTAAGACTCCTGGCTGGGATTGTACAAAAGCTTGGTATAGCGGTAGGTCCATGAATTGAAAAGCATAGCCTTAGTTTTGTACCACATAATGATGGCAAACGCCAAAACAAGAAACAGTAACACTAGTTCCGGAAACAGTACATACGCTAGTCAGACGATCGTGTGCAGACCGGAAGAGGTACGCTTCGCCCTCGGAAGTTGTTTTATTTGCATTCCATTCGGTGATGCCTTAGAAAAGATGTTATTCAGGTTCGGCTCAATTCGTTTATTGATACTTTCCTTTGCAGATGATTTTATGTCGAATGATTTCATCATGTCTTGTCCGAACAACGGCATGTACGAGGACACCTCTGACAGGCCGCTCCCTGCTAGTTGCCCACCTCTATAATTGTCTAGAGATATTTTGGTTGTTGTGGGCATTTTCATTGTCATGGAGAGTGCTGCTGCTGGTGAAGGCGTCCTAGCCGGGCCTCCTGGAAGAGCTGTCACCATGTATCTACCTCCCTGTCGCGGGGTTGTTTTGCTTGTTGTCATCATAGGTCTAAACCTTACAGTTGTCTCCACTTTGTTTCCTCTCTGACCTGGTGGGAGATGATGAACTGTGTTATGCCCTCTGACGTGATGCTGGTTTCTGTGACTAAAGACTTGTGATCCATACACGGCCACATTGCTATTTCTGTTTCCATTCTTCAAACTGAAGACTGCAGAGTAGGGATCTGTTACAATAACATTTCTTTCTGTTGTTGTGAATGGATTGCTTTTTCGAGTGGTTTTCAAAAATTCGTTTCTTAATCTCTGATTGTTATGTCGTGATCTAACGTTTCCATTGTAAACATGTACAGGTTGTCGCAGTTTATTCAGACGATGAGCAGATTCGTCCCCGAAACTGATGTCCCCGTTAACTGACGGCATTGTCATTCTATCAGGTAGACCGATATCTGATGTCGCTCTTGGTACGGGATAAGCTGTAGTAACAACCGTTGTTGTGGGTTCTTTTACACGACTTGTTTGAGTCACGCGCCTTGTAGTTGTTTTAGTCGTCGAAGAGGACAACATATTTGATATTCTAAGTCCACTTTCGGTTTTGGGACTAGGTGCTTGTATTACATTCGAAATAGCAGAGACAGGGGATGTTTTGTTATTAGCAAATATATCTGCCAGTCTCTTTAGTATATCATTACTGTTAGGGAATGCATGTAAAAATTTGTGAATATCCTCAATAGACAAGGGTTTCCTACTTGTACTGTGATTTACAGTAACGGGTGTACCATTATTCAATGTAAAAGGATAACCGCTATGAACAGCAGAAGCTGTGGTGACCACCGGAGTCGAAGTCGTTGTTGCTCTCTGTGTAATTCCTGCCCAACGCGTTGTTGATCTTTTATTCAAGATATTGCGAACGGTCGTCATTTCCTTAGCTCTTGTGTTTTCCAGTTTTACTAATTCATTCAGTACGCTGTTCATCAATAGAACTGAACTTTGTTTTTCTTTGGTTGTCTTGTCGATCGCTTGTTTGTTCTTCTTGTACTCAATGACGGCCAGTTTGTTGATGAGTTCCTGTATTATATTGGTGTTCCGCACCAGCTCCTGCCGCATGCCTCCATAAAACGGATCTATAATAGTAACCGTGTTAAAGATATCGGAGCTATTATCTTCGTCATCTTCTTGAGATTTCTTCTTTTGAGTTGCTAACATATGTGCAGAAAAGATTATATCAGTTACCGGTAAGTTGGTTTCAGGCGTCTTTTGTGTTGTCGCTAATATTTCTGCAGAACTCATGAACTTTGCTGCCTCAGTTACACGTAATGGGGCAGCGGATGTGGACTCTGTTTTCGGTATTGCGCCTGCGTCAAGACCGGCGTTCGGAGGCGTCCCGTCAGGACTTGTTCCATTAATCTCAAGTTCTTCGGGGATGTCAGTTACTCCGGTAAATATTATTTCTTTTTCAATTACTTCTGGTTCCCCAAAGAAAGGCCTCTTTGTTGTCAGCTTTGTATTTACCCCTTCCGCTGTTTTGTTTGAATTTATTGTTTTGAGAAGAACAGATTGACTGATAATGGCCGATGCGAGGGGAACAGACATAGGTGGTACTGGACTCTGTGTGGCAGCTGTGTCAAGTAAGGTCATTAGTCCTGTCTCGTTTCCATTACCAAATGGACTTACGGTCACAGCCTCTCGCAAACTTATCACTCTCACCCCGCCCATTCCATCTGGGACGATCTTCACGCCTTTAGAGTTCGGATCAATCTTGATCAGCATTCGTTTTGGGTTTGCCGTGGTTATGCTACCAAATACCCCATTGGGCGGTGGCGTCACGTTGTTCAGGAGAGGATTTTTTACAGGGGCATCAGCTGGTGCGATCCCCTGGAAGGTCTGACCACCGATTGTTCCGACAGAACCGGTGGAGGAAGGATTCGTGGCAACAACGTTCGCCTGTTGGCTATTAAGTATATCGTTAATCTGGTTGATGGTCTGAGCATGTTGTATGTTGTTTAGTACTTGTCCTCCTATTGCACTGATATGCTGTGGATTATTATTAGTGTTAACCGGCTGATGATTCACTGTATGTAATAACGGTTGGTTGATGGCGATGGAACCGCCAGCGGCTAGTTGTTGATTAACGTGATTGACTGCTTGATGTAACGGATGTGTTGCGCCACTTTGATGCGTCTGTACATTTATTTGTCCTCCATGTGCATTGACATCTTGGTGTGCCGTTTGAGATATTGGTTGTTGTATTTGTATCCCTCCATTGTGACTAAAAATGGATCCTTGACCCTGATGTCCAGTCAGTTGTGAACTGATCACTGGATGGACATTTTGATTTTTGTGGATAACGCCAGACGTTTGTATTATATTATGTTGGAATCTGTTCGCATTAAGATGTAATTGATCCAAAGGTTGCGGAGTAACAAATTGACCAATTGTACCAGAACTGGCGAAAGCCGTTTGATCCTGGACCATTTGGCCTTGACCTTGAACTTGACTTTGGACTTGACTATGATCTTGTACTGGCGCATTAGGGATGGGAAAACTATGTTGCATACCATTAATTTGATCCTGGACCATTTGGCCTTGACCTTGAACTTGACTTTGGACTTGACTATGATCTTGTACAGGCGCATTAGGGATGGGAAAATTATGTTGCATACCATTAATGCTAGTGGAAAATTGATTGTGATCGATGGTTTGTACAGGGTCCAAGAACTGGGTTTGGGATACTCCGACAGCTTGCTGCAGTTGATTATGTGCACCAATGTGCTGCTGTACTTGTCCATGGTGTTGTATCGGAGAATTAATCGCTGTGTTCTGTATCGCAAAACCCCCTCTCGTGATTGCTGATTGGCCACCACCTCCCTGGTTGTTTGACGTCATTATGATGTTGGATTGCGGTATCGGTTGTCGGGTCATTGTCGTGTCTTGTAAGGCAATACCCGGAATCAAAGCTCGGGGGCTAGCACTCTGTTGTGGGATTCGCATTGTGTTTGAACCTACTAAAGGTTGAATAATTGCCTGTGTGTTACTATTGATAAATGTCGGCTGATCAATTGGAATCTGATCATTTACTCCAACGATTTGTCCCTGGACTTGACTAGGTACTTGTTGCTCTGGTAATTGGTTCAGTTGATGCTGATGTTGTAAAGTTTGAATTGGTATTTGTTCAGTCGGCTGTTGCACCTGCTGAATCGGGGAGTGACCTTGACTCTGTACACTTACTCGCCCGAATACATTTCCCACTGTATTCCCTTGAATAAATTGATGGTTTCTAATGATAGGATCAACGGCGACTGATTGACCTTGAATCTGTCCTGATTGACCTTGTCCTGTGTTAAACACGTTCTGGTTAATATCAATAATTGGCTCGACTGCTCGTGTTTGAGTTTGTATCCCATGCATATCCATAGCAATGCTCTGATCATTTGGTTGTATATTGTCGTTCACGACAACACCTCTTGTCCTGCCGGTTCTCGCTTGGTCCTGAACACCAATAATCTGACCTGAAAACTGACTTGTTCCTCGAATAATCGGATCGTGCTGCGCCTGGCCTTGGGCAAAACCACTGTTTTGTATTTGGGTATGTGGGACAATGCTGTCTTGGACAAATTGGTTCTGCTGTTGCGGAACGAACTGGTCAAGATTTTGAATAATTCCTTGATTTATATTAGACACAGATACAGGAATATCCAACGAATTCTGTGAGAAACCGTCATTGATTCCTATTGGGGTTCCCAGTTGATTGTTAAAAATTGTTTGGTCATTACCAGACAATGACGAACCCTGCGGGTCAATGAAAAAATCATTAGCAATAAAAGGATCTGCATGTAAATTGTCCTGAATTACAAATGGCTGATTATCGATTCCTATTCCACTGTCCTGGAATGTTGGCCGAATTATTGGTTGTACCCTATCCACAGAAACCGTACGCTGCGACCCTAGACTTCCTAGCCTCTGGTCAGATGGCATCCTCCTTGAACTACTTCCGGTCTGGCGTTGATTGACTGCAACGCCTCTACGAGCAGCAGGACGTGCACTAGATGACGTTGATCTGCTTCTTGATGGCTGCCTGGTACTTGTTGCACGTTTAGGTCCGTTTGCCATACTCATTCCGACACCCATGCCGACCGATCCAGGCAAAGATGATTTTAGTTCATTTAAAAATCTATTTACAGAAGGAGGCATTGCATTATTGGCTACTGAACCAGTTCCACGTTTAGCACTTCCGCCGCGGTTATTTGAACGACTTCGGAGTTCACTGTTTGGTACTGCTTTGACTCTTTTTGTAATCGATGGGGTTCGTTTTTGTTGTACTCTGCTAGATCTTGTTCTCTGACCAGTAGTACCGCGTGTGGATGTTTTCCCCGAATTAGATCGAGATGTGGCCCGGCTGACTCCTACAGAACTACCTCTTGAGGCAATCCTTGTCGTCCCTCTTGTCGACGCTCTTGGTGATATGCCAACCCGTGAAGACGAACCTCGAGTTGACCCCCGTGATGTTCCACGCGTTATAGCACGGGTAGAACCACGCGATGACGTTCCAGATGAAGATGACGAATTGCGCACAGCAACTCCTAATGGTGATGAGCTACGTACATTACTCCGAGTCGAAACTGTCGGACGTGAAGATCCACCTGCACGTGACGACACACGTGACGGCACTCTTGTACGAGATGACACACCTACACGAGAAGACCCACGAGAACGTAACGTCACACTGTCACGCGAAGACGTATTAGGCTTTGAAGGCACATTCGGAACACTTGCACGAGATGACGCACTAGCACGTGACGCAACACGATCCCGTACGGCTACAGCTGTGCGCGGTATGACTCTGTTACGTGGTGGTACACTGGTCCGCGATGTTTCACTGGCACGTGCTACCGCTCTAGAGCGTAATGACACGCTTGAACGAGATGGCACGCTGGATCGAGATGGCGTCCTGGCACGCGACGACAATAATGATGATGTCCTTGAGGATCCCCTTCTTTGTGAACCTTGGGAGGTTGAGACAGCACGACCTTGAGTCCTGACAGATGACCTTGCGTTGCTCAGAGACTGGTCACATGTACGGCCTGGTACGCATCTTTCGGACAGTCGGTTACCTCCCCTTTGATCCGTAGCAATAACTCGGCTAGGACTCTATAAAGAAAAAAAAGGTTCCTAATAATGCTTGGAAATCCCCTCAGAAATCAGAAAAAAACACAGATATAAAACTACATATTTACTACATATACCTATTTCTACAGAAAATTGAACATATATTATTCAGATAGAAGGTTGATAAGCAAGAGTATCAAGTGAAAGCTGCGAAATGGTTTACAGAACGCCGGTCCTTACAAGGTAGGCTATTGATACTTGTTTTTTTAATCTTTCTAGATTATTATACGAATGACAAGAGTTAAAATATTTCTCACAAGCTCGAGATTTTGTAATCAATGCTACATCAGAATATCAATTAATAATTTAATCTTGCTTGTAACAAGCATTTGCATCGACTTAAAAATGTATGTTCTCATCCCATAACGTAAAAAATGACGTCGCCGTTTGTAACGTCGCTTTTGATTGGCTGATAATGCGACGTAATAATTTCTAAGAGAAAAGAGTCCATCAATAAAAGTGGATTTCCACAGGGATTGTGTATAGTAGATTAA
>JAUMHH010179517.1:0-13261 GCA_032359455.1 Chlamys rubida
GTACAGTTCAGATTATGTAGTATAGGTTTAGATTCTGTTGTACAGTTCAGATTATGTAGTATAGGTTTAGATTCTGTTGTACAGTTCAGATTATGTAGTATAGGTTTAGATTCTGTAGTACAGTTCAGATTATGTAGTATAGGTTTAGATTCTGTAGTACAGTTCAGATTCTGTAGTACAGTTTTATATTATGTATTACAGGTTTAGCTTAAGTACATGTTTAGTTGCTGTAGTACATGTTTAGTTGCTGTACGGTACATGTTGCGCACAGATTGGGACGGGAGGTACGGTACACACGATGTACTACTGTTTCTGTAGTTTCTGTAGTACATGTACAGATTGGGACGGGAGGTACGGTACACACGATGTACTACACGTACTTGATGCTCCGGGAGCAGCCGACCAAGCAGGACAATATTGATTGAGAAAAAAACATGAATGAACCAAAGACGGGAGTCTGCCTCGTCTGCTTTGTGTGGCGGGATTAATTCGTGCAATATGAGCGTGGGAGAACGCACGTGATTTTAATCAAACTTCAATCGATTGATTATATAACAAGCGGTTTAATCAAAGAGACACGAATGATGTTGGACAGGGTGTGGGGTCTCAACGACCTTCGGCAGACTGTGTAGTCTAAACGACCTTCGGCAGACTGTGTAGTCTAAACGACCTTCGACAGACGGGGTATAAACGACCTGCGACAGACTGGGGGGTCTAAACGACATTCGACAGACTGTGGGGTTTGCGAACTTCAATGACTCGAGTCCGAACGAACCTGGAATGACTCCATTGGATAACTCCATAGGGTTGACAAGATACCCTTGGTTGACTCTATGAAGAGTTGTATCTACCCTGGATTGACTGGTAGGTCTGAGCAACCCTTGAGACTAATTCTATAAGGCCTATGGACTCTCTTGGACTGGGGTCTTTGGTATCTAAGTGTCTAGATATATAAAACCCTAACACCATAGTGTGATATATCTCACTTTACAACTGGCAATCGTAGGAAACTGTGTACAGGATTATAAGTAAAGCAGAAGCCGTAATGGTATCGTTCACAAAGATGAAGGAGTGTCGTTCTTTGATATACACATGTAAAGTGAGTGTAAGGAACTACAACTCTGGATAGAAATTGACCGAGAGAAAGAGTAAATTGCTACACTCTTGAAAAATTCTCATAATATTTCATATATTGATAAAGATCACAAAGAGAGATTAACTCCGGTCATGAGAAATAATTTTAAAAAAAATCGGCACCCACCAAACATATTTTGTATTAAGACGAACTTCTGTTCTATCTTAAACGCCATTTCTTCCCTTAACAATGAACAGCAAACTGTTTGTACTTTAAAGCAGTTATTTACAAGTGTTTGGTTTCACGTTTTTTTTCGTTCGACATGCCATATCTTGTTGACTTTAGAGCTATCTGCTGACCGACTTTTTAGCAAGGTGGTCTAGTTATCGACCTTATGGATATCGTACCAACAAAGAAACCACAAAACAAATCGTACTTAGACATCGGCAGATGTCAGGGAGTATAGAATGGAGCTAGATATATACCTGTTAAACACCGGGAGTGTTCTATAATGGTCCCAATACAATCCCTACTCCGCCGTCCTTCTGTCTACTTTAAACGGAAACAGTAGATTTTAACAAAGTTTGGTATAAATATTATACATATGGTTGGTATATATATTAACAAGGGTACCTTGGTGTACCTGTCAAATTGAAGATGGAATAATGATAGTAAACAATTAGACTGTTTAGTACATATTATGTTTGGTAATATGTTGCTGGGTGAACATCCTTTGTCTCCCTCAAATTCAAGTTCGTTTTATTCTCTTTTCACATAGCAATACTTAGATAAAGTTTAATTGTAAATATGTTTATCATAAACATATTTACAATTCTACATACAGATACATAGAGTGTTTATTGTGTAATAATGACACAAAATACTAAGTAACTCCGCCTGCTATACCATTGAAGATAACTGACTTAAGTGGGGCAGACCCTTCTTAAAAGTATTTTTAGGAAAGCTCAAATGTTTTCCAGAGTTCGTGCGTTCTATGAACACGGGCCATAGTGAGAAATTCGAACGTAGTCAACAAACAGACATTTCAGGAGTGTACTACTAACTGGTCAGTGTTTTCAAACTCGGGCTTTGCAACAGTATTTGCGGTCATACACTGAAACATTGCACCTTTGATCAACAATGTATGATTCTGGTAATTTTAAATTCGATATTGAGCTATAAAAACTCATGTGACTGGTGGTCTTTATCCGCCCATCTGTTGGTAACCGGAAAACCATCACTTATCAATTGAACTATATGACGTAATTAAAAGGTATGGCGTAACTAAATTGCATGACGTAAGTAATAGGGTATGACGTAATTAAATTGTATGACGTAATTAATTGTATGACGTAATTGAATTGTATGACGTTATAAATTGGATGACGTTACACGTCACTCTGTTATCTGCTTTCGTCCTTCCCCATTTATCCGTACTTAATGTATTGTGTTATGTAACACAAGTTCTTGTTCTTTATAAAAATAGAAACCCGTAAACTGATGCCCTCACACTCGTCGTTGGAGCTCGAGCGCTGTACTATATTTCAGTGTACCCTATATTGGACTTTTAGCCGGTGTGTACTCCACCAACTTTCTTTGTTTACATAGTGCGAGGCTGTGAGAGTGAGTAGCTCTGTTTACATGTCTGTTTTAGTGATCAGCTGACGATATTTGTCATTCCTCCATGCATGATTGCCATCCACCACTACCTGTCTCAATTAAATTGTTGTTCGGCTGTAAACGACCTGTAAAAGTTAAGTTTTTCAGTGTACTTTTGAGTTCAATTTCCTCTGTCATGACAAAGCATGTTATACGTCACGTATGACAGGTGATCTGGTCAAGTGCATAAACCGCTCAATTGTGACAAAATGTTTTGATAAACTTATTATGTACTAATAATTGACAAAGTGTTTTAATTATATGGTTTTTGGAATGATGTAGTTGTTCTTTTAAAGTGGAATAAAAGAAAAAAATCGAACATATTTCACTCCTCCATATTTGAAGAATTGATATTGAAATAAGTTTGTTTTTAATGACCTCCTGTTGTGCTGCCAGTGGTGAGTATACAACACCAGTAATGTACGCGTGTTCCCTGTGATTGTATACAACACCAGTAATGTACGCGTGTTCCCTGTGATTGTATACTACACCAGTAATGTACGCGTGTTCCCTGTGATTGTATACAACACCAGTAATGTACGTGTGTTCCCTGTGATTGTATACAACACCAGTAATGTACGTGTGTTTCCTGTGATTGTATACAAGGTTTTACTATTGGAGAGATAGGAAGCGCTGTGGTTACTTTTACAGCATCAAAGAAAAGCTGAACTTTCCATAAATACCAACAGTGATGTCAAATTAGAAAAGTAAGTGTTTTATAACTACTGGAACTGCAAAGATATCTTACAACAGTAATTATCTTTACAATTCAGCGTATGAAAATGCAGCTTAAAAACCTCATGCTGTAAACAGCCGAAACCATTTTTTAAAAGCATACATACCGGGTAGTATGCAGGTACATGTACACGCGCTAGATAGTACCGTAATGTACTATAGTATTATACAGGTACATGTACACGCGCTAGATAGTACCGTAATGTACATTTGACACAGCAAAATTCAGTCAAACAGGTTTTTTTAAAAAAAAAATTGAAAGAAAATAATTCAACGCGGTCGGTTAAAAAGCAAAAGTCATTTAACACAGTCAGATAAAAAAAAGCAATTTTAGAAGTTTAATTTGAGAAGATTGTTTTAACAATCAAATTCAGGGAAGTTCCTTAAATCAGTCCGATTCAGAAAGGTACATGTAATTTCATAGGTTTATTTCAGAAAGGTGATTTAACAGTCAACTTTGGAAAGTTATTTTGAAACGTAACTTTAGACGTAACTTACATAGTATGCACTTTTAAATAGATTCAAATTTCAACCGTTACTTTATAAAGTGTTTGGGGTTCACTGGGTACGTCATTGTCCATAGAACTAGCCTGGGTACGCGACCGCAGCGCCCCCTAAACCGCAACTCGTCAGCTGCACTCACTTCCAAGTGCCATACAGAGTTCAGGGCCTTTGCTGTGGTTTTCGGATCTGAAGGAATATCGTTCAATGTTGGGTTTGTATGTAATATTCAACAAAGAGCGCTGTTTACTCGCTTTCATATACCCCCGGGGCGTTTTAATGACAATTCTAGAATTTAAATCGGTAAAGCGCTTTTAAATTACTTTGAATTTCTTAATAGGGAATGGTTTAAAAGGGATTTTGAATATTATTGAAATAAAGGATTAGTTGGTTAGTCGCGGTAAATCCTAGCTCAGTTAGTTACAAGAGTGCGTATCTAGTCAAAAGTAACAGATAAATGGGCCAAAAAGTAACAGATAAATGGGCCAAAAAGTAACAGATAAATGGGCCAAAAAGACTTTGTTTTGTGTTAAACAATGGTATTTTGATGCGTAAAACATAACGATCCTTTTGACTTCAGACATAATTCCTATTAACAGTCGGACACAGATTTGATATTCCGTGTAATACTCTTGGTGTTTGAATGACAAATACGATTCAACATAGTCGTATGTAATTATTTGTGTTGTTTTTATATAACGACTTTGTTTTCTTATCCAAACACAGACACAATCAGAAATCTTCACTAACGTTATACAGAAATACAAAAAAAAGATGAAAATAATGTGTTACTCGAAATAAAATGTCCCAAAATAAAAAACACGATACGTTTATCGGCAATTCTGATCTCGGGTATCATTTTAGAGATAAAAAAAGTCATATGAAGTTTTGTTTCTCGTCAATCCGAGTTTGCGACGTCTACTGCGGTTGGTCGGCGGTGCAGCGTCTGTTAAATGAAGCGGCGATAAAACCAGTCTCATTAAGGCGGCAAGCACCATCCCGCGAACCTGACACCTGTCCTGTGGCATTGTGACGTCACACTTCCTGTTTTTGTAGGAGATGTTGGTGCCAACCGCGGTCCTATCACAGAACAATGTAACTCCAAAAACTCACTTTCTCATACAAAGTTCCCAGTTATGTCACGTATTTAAACGCGGAGCAATGCGCCAACCGTTATATCTGCTGTCTATGAGGGGGAGAGCGGATCGTATAGGCGGATAACAGAACTTCTAAACGTGACACGGGTAGGTAACGAAATATTTATCATTCAAATACAAATTACCAGAAACAGTCGCTATATGTAAAGATGACAACATGTTGATACTAAAATTGGCCAAGATATAGTAATTGTATATTTTGATTAGCAGTACGTGTTAATTAATGATTAATTTAGACCCGAGGTAGGCAGCGCCCGCCTGATATCGTTGATATAGCTTAATTCATGCAAAATAATTAATTAATTATGTAAGAAACGTGCTTCTGACGCCAGTGATACTAAAACCGTCCCCATGAATTCTCCTGTTTTTACTTACTTCCAAGTACGTGTTTATATGAACTTAGTATTTAATCATTTAATTAACGTTAATTAATAAAAAGTAGCACTGCCCTTTTACTCGCTTATTCATAGAGCAATCTTGAAATAATGAGTTGAAATCATTTGTTACGTAAGCTGGGATATATTGAGTTAACTCGCATTTTATGTAAGCTGGGCTATATTGAGTTAACTCGCATTTTATGTAAGCTGGGTTATATAAATAAGGACACTGAGTGCCGGTACTCGCTTGTAACCTACTCCAGGACTCGCTTGAAATTAAACCTACTCTAGGACTCCCTTGAAACCTACTCTAGGACACTCCAGGACTCGCTTGTAACCTACTCCAGGACTCGCTTGTAACCTACTCAAGGACGTTCACTCAAGGACTCGCTTGTAACCTAGTCTTGGACACTCCAGGACTCGCTTGTAACCTACTCCAGGACTCGCTTGTAACCTACTCCAGGACTCGCTTGTAACCTAGTCTAGGACACTCCAGGACTCGCTTGAAACCTACTCCAGGACTCGCTTGTAACCTACTCCAGGACTCGCTTGTAACCTACTCCAGGATTTTATACCGTGTGTTATCCTTTTAATCACTTTCTACGTCATAACTTTGAGTTATCTTTCTGCGACATATATTCCACATAACAGAGCTTTGTATTGCGCAGTCACCTAAAAAACTATACTAATTCCGTACGGTAATGGAGACACAATCAACGCTAACACTATAGCATTACGATAGGAATGCACGAGCTCTTTCAACTACACAATTTTCATCCTTATCAAGTTTCATCATAATTGATATGTCTGTTCACAACTGGCGATAATTGTTCACGTATGCGTGGATGTATTAAATCGTTTACGTCATATTGTAACTGCGAGGCTATATGGCGGAGGACCGGACCAGACGGTGGTGGGTGGTCACCAGACAAGAAGTATTATCTCAAATTTCATTGGAGACAAGTTTTTCTATCGACGTCATTGATTGGGCGTAAGTTATCCCCTCGTACACCACCTGTCACATTTTGGACACGTCATATGTCTGGGTGCATGGTGCACATGTTACGTACATAAAAATGACTCTATAGTGTCACTCACCTTCAGTTGATTCAGTCTGTGTCAACTAAGGTCAGATTCAATAATTGCTTATACAATATAGATATTTGTAATAAAGAACATTGGTAATTAAGAAATCTTAATGCAATACAATCGACTCGTGACAAAATTCAGTCGATGTTTTTTGCTCCTAAGTGTGCTTATTGTCAGTTACCCAGGTTCTCGCTAGGAGGACGTGCTATTATTTAGATTCGTCCATGATGTACTTTCCAATGGTCTCGAAATAACATATTCCTTTACATTTTGCCCTAGCTTTCTGGATTTTGAGTGTTATTACGGTGTTGTTGACACTTAGCCACTTGGATATTTTCTTTACAATCACAATACAATATAATCATTATACACATACGTAATACTATACAGTTATGAGTTAGTGTCCCTATATCCCACATTTACTGAAACAATGCAGGGGGTCACCGAGTCTAGCATCTCGCGCCAACAGATGCGCTTGTGTGCGGGCCTGTTTGCCGGATGAGGCCGCTCATTTAATTTTCTATACACAGCAGATATCTTTATTACTTTCGTTTGATGATTGTAATACCAAGATAATCAATCGCCGTCCAATAACTACATAACATTCATTCACAAATGTTGAACGCACTGGATGCTGTGCGGAGGAGACATTCTCTGCGTGCCTGCTCCCGCGCGTCCTAACACTGGCTTTGGCTAATTAGGATGCTCAGTTCTCTGATAGTTTTTAGCGCGGTTTGTGACTCATTTCCCTTCTTTGTGCAAATCATTGATAAGATCACTGAAGTGGAAATACACCGCAGGTAACGTTTGTAACAGGTGCCCCCGCCGGGAACCCCACACCGCTCGAGTCATCACCTTTTTTTATGAATGGAAATAGTACAGTCATAGTATGGAGGGCCGTGCCATCGGGGAGGCTGGATCAGGGGTACTCCGTCTATTTTTAAAGGTTCTTTTGATTTTACTTCAATATTAATTAAATTCGTCGTTCAGAACGATCGATTATACAGGATCTATTTGATGTACTATCAGGGTTGGCCAGAAAACATTACAGGGAGTCGTAGTACATGTAAGTGTACACAATACACGGGTTAACAAGGTCACACAATCCTGTGAATGTTAAGTTATTTAAATTCCTCCGAGATCGAACTCTAATCAATATACAGGTGCACCTGTATATCTGTACCTGGCTCTGGCCCTACCTTATGTCACAAGGTACATAATAGGCTTGTCCGCTCATTTATAGGTTTTAATCCCTGTTTATGTCACGGCTTGTATTGATGAATTCCTGCTATTTAACGATATTTTTTTTATTTTTTATTTGATATTTTTATGCATTATTGCGATGTCTTTCTTGTTAGAATGCGCTGAAAAATAGCTTTATAAGATACATCAAGTACAGTATATATAGCAATGCAATTTTGTTTGGTACACTATAAGTCCCATCCCAACCACAGGAGCTGGACACACCAATATGATGTATATATCAATGTATGTACAGAATATAGTATAATACACATCATATTAGTCATCCTCGACATCCAGGGGTTACGCTCACTTTCGCTCTCTGCACACACCGAGCCTTCACTTTTGCTATGACATATTCCAGGGGTGCAGAGAGCGAAAGTGAGGGTAACCCTTGGATGTCGAGGATGCATACATATATTAGTATGTCTAGCACCTGTGATCCCAACGGGCTGTATTTGTGACATTGTGTAACGGGCCTATTTCAAATGAAGGGGTATCAGGGTTTACCTGGCCTTAACAGGTTAAGCCGAGACTTAGTGAAGTATGTGACCGGTGATAGTTATTACTTATTATAGTTCCAGTTAACTTTTCAATTACACTTTTCTTTCACTTGTGATATTTACGGCAGGTTCAGCGCTTCCTCGATACTGAAACAATTACCACTGGATAGAACGTCAGATGTCATAATATAAACTTTATTTAATTTACAACAACTTTGAAACAATTTGCTGGCCCGAATGTTAGAGCGCCGGGTGTCTTAATATGGGAGGAAACCGGAGTACCCGGAGAAAACCCACGGATTCCAGCAGTTCAGTTCACACATACTGGACAGACATGACGTTCTCCGCAAAGAGCACGTAAATTGATATTAATGAGATGAATGAGGATGTTAGACTAAGTTGTTTTTACGTCATTTAAGATATAGATATCAATTATCTTTTCCTGGATATTATGTATCCTAGTAACGTTTGTAATAAAACGTAAAATTCATGTTCATCATAAATATATACAATTTCGTCACACATTAGTTGCATGTTAAATTCATGTACATGCACAGTTTCAACATAAATACAAGCAATTTCTTCTTAAATTCATTTACATTTTCATCGTTAGTACATGTACAGTATCATGTCTAATTCGTGTACATTTTCATCGTTAGTACATGTACAGTATCATGTCTAATTCGTGTACAATTTCATCGTTAGTACATGTACAGTATCATGTCTAATTCGTGTACAATTTCATCGAAAACAAACATTAAATTTCATCGTAGAAAAATAATATGTCCCGTACAAGTTCATCAAAAAGACATGCATGGTTTCTTGTTGCGCTTTTAACAACAAATACATTTGCGAGACAACCGCGGCACAACACTATCCAATGCGGTGCAGTGTAGCGAACCATGCCAACAGTGGTTCGATTGGCCTGGTATGACGCGCACAGCAGATTCGTACTGGTACAAGGGTTACAAATCCGATAAAGGAACGCAAGGAAGGCGAAGATTGTATGTGACGTCACTATGGGAAAACGTCGGAGCTATTGTGACGTCAAAATTGATATTGTCACTTGTTTGCTATTTTTTCACGTCAAACCCTACCCTGTGTTGCCTTAATGTGGAAAGAAGAAATTATTTGTAAAAGAAAAGAAAACTACTTGTATCTATTGTTTTTACCGTAAAACCTTCAGATTTCATGCACTTGTAATAGATGTAAAATGTCATTATAAAATTCCAGTATCAAGTTTCATCATAAAAACATGTTAAGTTTCACCCCAAATGTTAATTAAGTTCAGTAATTAAAAAGGCATACATGTAAGTGTAAATCAATGATTTTACACAGAAAAACACGATTTAGCCTTTTTGTCAGCAATAATTGGTGACAATTCGTTGTGAAATATGTTTGCTCATTCTTGCAGTTCAATATTCCATTTTGTTTTGTTATCTCACTTATAAAGTACGTGTATATAAGTATGTCGTTAATGTTCTATATCGCGAAACTATGGTAACGCATAAGTGTCGGTCTCCTGATTGGACAGGTGAATGTCTTTGCTATGTCGTGACGTCACAAATCTCAATATGGTACATACATGTCTCCAAATTGTACAAAAGGGGAGACACGCCGACACGATTCGTGGTACCAGACCACTAAACTAGATACAAATCGTGGTACCAGACCACTAAACTAGAACTCCAGCTACAATACTTAATGGAAAGGGATAATGGAAATGAGACTGGATTTGGCCACAAAGTACGTGCTTTGTTAGACTGAGTTGGGTTTGGCGAGGGGCCGTAAGGGGGAACAACCCGCTAATTGGGTCCTGTTCGTCTCCTATCTAAGTGTCTGGAGCCAGTATTAAACCTTTATTGGTTTGTGATATACAGTAATGTTTGACGGGCGGTTCATGGCCTAACAACTTTGGAGTCGTAGGGACGAGAAGTTGGTGATACAAGTAGCCTGTGTTCCTGGAAGTCTGCCAATATATTTCTCCAAATATAGAGTCAGAAATACAAGTACAAACAATTTATTCGTTTATACTATATATTATATTAATTATGTAATATCAGTTTTCTATCACCCTGTATTTTGTAGGTTTGACTCCTTGAAACAAGACCTGTGCCCTGAATTGACTCTTCTCTCCAAAGTCTCGCGTGATATCGGTCCACCCGCAGCTCCTGAAGTACACAGGACCTTTAATTCTAAATTTTGGTGGAAAAGAAAGATACACCAATTAACATAGACGTCTGTGTTTACACTGTCACGTGATTATCACTAGACCGGAAAGTGAATTTGGAGGTTATCTGGTACGGCGCATGTCTGAGAGGAGATAGAGCATATCCGGGTTTCAGACAGCTGGAGGTCTGTCCAACGTGAGGTGAGTCCTATTTCAATTTAATTTTTCTGACAAAAACTGAATTGAAGTTTGTCATTTAACTTTGTATTTGTATTTATTGGTTTGGACTGTATGCTGATGGTGCATTATTTTATCTCACTGATCATTGGCAATGAAACTGACATAATTACAACATACCGTTGCACA
Source organism: Chlamys rubida (assembly GCA_032359455.1). Taxonomy (NCBI): domain Eukaryota; kingdom Metazoa; phylum Mollusca; class Bivalvia; order Pectinida; family Pectinidae; genus Chlamys; species Chlamys rubida. Next base: position 10,875 of record JAUMHH010179517.1, read on the forward strand.
TGTACCACATGTATGTTCATTGTAAAGTACGGCATGTCGACGTGGAACTTGATTGATGTATCAAAATCTGCCTGACCGTTAAGATGTGTATCATACCACCAATAGCACAGACAAACGAAGATCATTTCTTTACATGGTATTCCGCACGTAATTTATCCAAATACATATATATCGGGGAGGGAAACAAAGTCTGCGCTGGACCAGAGGGGAGGGGGTAGCTACACAACCTGCTGGACCGTCGGGGCTAGTCTAGACGGTCTGGTGTTAGAATGTCGGAGAGGGTGGTTGATCTACAACTTCAGATAGCTTTACTGATAATATCTGAATAATGACTTTAAATTTGCCCAGGACGACCTGGTCGAGTTTAACAATGGAGGGGACATCACTAAAACGGGAGGGGTTCTGGAATGTTCCGTTACACGTGTCGTAGACATCTTTGTCTCACGGCGAGAAAAGTTTAAACCACTCCCACACAAAAGTCTTTACAAAGGAATTAATTTTTAGAGAGGAGGAACATTATTTAAAATCCACGTCAAGTAACGGCCGGCATGTATAAAGATATTAGAATGAACAGATTTTGGGGCTGAACTTGCAAGACATCATTAACATCCACTTGAGTCACCAAAATATCACCAAACAAAATATCCCCATACCATTACTTTAAACAGATGAAAATATCACCAAACAAAATATCCCCATACCATTACTTTAAACAGATGAAAATATCACCAAAATAAACGGGAAACAGAACCGTTACATTTTAATTAACTTCCAATCTTTATTGACGTAACCCTGTACACGAACAGTAGTCTACAGGGATAATGCAGTATTAGAGTCGTGTGTAGATGTGTAAATATCTTCTGTTTGAAGTTTATTGACGAGCTTTTCTCCATCAGACATTGGTATCCACTCCAGGGTTGTAAATAAGATGTATAATTTTGGCTGGCTTGTTCGAGGACAGTGAACTTTATTTTCAACTACAGCACGAGATTTGTTTTACAGACCCTCGAGTTGATCCCGATATATATCTGTTCTAGTCGGTAATTAAATCTCAGGGTCACGTATTCTAAATTTCGTCGAACATTTCCTTCAGTTTACTCTTTTATTTTATTTTATTTCAATTTCTTGTACATAAATAATTTGTCATTACCATTAAATAGGTATAACTAATTTAATATATGCCATTAATTGTTTGTGGTTTTATCAGAAAGCGGATTTTTCGTATGATGTATATTTCACATAACACTATGGTATAACAAGATATGGACGGATGACCGTATTTCAGCCGTTTTCACATATTTGAAAAGTTCGCCTTGTTAGATTTACTGATCGTAATTTTCTTGTAAAACATTAAATGGAAAACACATGTTTAAGTGACCCTAACGAAGCGAACGTTATCACGTATGACGTCAACTTGTCGATACAATCCGAGTTAGGACATGAGAGGAAGATTACTGTTGTGTACGGCTCAGACAATAGGCTGAATACAGACGGAACTCACCGACCCCTAAAACAAGTCTAGGGCTCTGATCACGTGACCACAGATCATGTAGACAGGGAGAAATGATCCGTGCCCCCGGTTGTATTTGGGGCACGTCAGTTGATATTGATGCATCAAAAAACGATGTCCGGGGTCAAGGTCAAATCCGGCTGTAGATATGTAAACACACCAGGTTGTTTTGTGTCCTGTTACTATAGCGATTATGCAATGTTCTTTGTTTGGTCTAGTTTGTCAATTACATTTAATAACCTCCTTGCCTCCTCCACCCCAATCGACCCCTCCCCTTGCCTCCTCCACCCCAATCGACCCCTCCCCTTGCTTCCTCCACCCCAATCGACCCCTCCCCCACCTCCCCACTCTTCCCCACACACACGCACAATGTCGACGCCCGATCCCCTCTCAACCCCAGATTTACTTCAGATTTACTTTTGAACTTTTAAAGAATCATAGAACGAAATGTCATCAGGAGAGTCTGGTCGTACGAGTGTTTCACTGGAAAATATGATCGACTTCTACTCTAACAATTTGGTGTATGAACAAAGACTTGTACTCATACTTAACCTTCCCTTAATTACGAACGGATCCATCAAGCTTCATGCATTTAAAATATCAGTCCTAACTGTCTACAACTGAACACCGCATATATTTACAAAACATATTGGTAAACGTAGGGATAAAGGTGAACTTACGTTACCTTTCCTCAGTAGTAACCTACCTATATTTCCCCGGGGCTAACATAGTGTAGTTGTTTAGTTACAACCGAGCCTGTTACAGTATGATGTTGGTCCAGTACACAGTGTAGTTGTTTAGTTACGACCGAGCCTGTTACAGTATGATGTTGGTCCAGTACACAGTGTAGTTGTTTAGTTACGACCGAGCCTGTTAC
>JAUMHH010179528.1:0-15193 GCA_032359455.1 Chlamys rubida
GAAATATTGGAGGAGGATTATTTTGTGACAGGGATTGTTTAATGCTAACGGAATGCATTATTGAATTTGATATACAGATTGGTGTGACAGCCATATTGGAATGTCCTTAACATACAGTGTGTGACCTAGTCTGTATGGTTTTTATACAACGGAGCCCGACATAAAAAAAACTGCGAGAGCTATGTGTGTATTCGTTGTAAGAATGGACGTTGGGTGGCTCTCCGACCCGTGTCTGTTCCATCGACAGAGACAATAAATGGTTGTACGTATATTTGTATTTTACTTGTTATTGTATTAGAAGATTCGAGAACATCACCGATCCGGTTGAAACCGGTTTCGATATTTCTAAACGTGATGCAATCGGACCGCTACAAATAGATGCAGTCAGGAAAAACCCAAATACATGATAACCCCCTATGACATCATCGATCGGTACCCCCCTCGTATATAGGTTGTCACTATAAATAGATGCAGTCAGGAAAAACCCAAATACATGAAAACCCCCCTGTGACGTCATCGATCGGTACCACCCGGTTAGGGTGGTGCTGCAGGGTGGTGCGGGGTCGTGGTAAGGATTATATAGGGGATTGCACCGAATGATGAAATCGGGGGAATTCCGTGACGTCATCATAACGGTACCACCCGGTTAGGGTGGTTCCACTAGGGTGGTGCGGGGTGGTGGTAAGGATTATATAGGCGGGGGACTGCGCCAAAAGCTTGGAGATTTCGCCATTGCTATACCAACGCAAACTGTGATAAGCGCCAAAAACATTGTTGTTGCCATTTTTTCCTCAAAGCACCCGGATGTGAAAACAAACAAATACTAGTTATCGTTCTTGATATAGGCAAAAATCATAAGAGTCGCCTCCCTTACCTTAAACTTAATAGTCGTATGATTTGTTTTTAATTCTCCTAAATTAGTAATAGTTATAGCGATGGATTTCTCTTTTCTTATTAATTATGAGAATATTTTGTTTTGGAGAAAAAGTATTTACGAACATATTAAACGTTATATTGATTTAGGTTCAATAGATGAAGAGAGAGAGAGCGACTGAACTTTTAAAACTGTTAATTTATTCTCATTCTTCTCAAATTCTTATTCTTATTGTTGTGAAATCTTGAAAATATAGGAATTCCGTCCCTTCGTTACGTGTACTAATAAATAGGAATCTATACATACATTCAAACTCTTGGAACATTGTATAAAGAAATTCCCTAAAGGTAATAACTCAAACTACGCAAATACATAGGAAAATCGATCAATATCACACCTTTCAATTATTAGCCTTCATTATTAGCCTTCATTCTGTGAAACCTTTTTGATATAGAACGACTGGGTTCCTTTCAACATTTCAGGGAAGCGGATTCCAATCGAATGCTAATAAGTTTTTGAACAATAGGACAGCACAGACACACAAAAACCTATAGGACAATAAACCCTCTCACCGATTACAATAGATCTTCAAACATGTATAGAAATGCCTCACGATTAACAATGTGATGACGTAGACATGGTATAGAAATGCCTCACGCCCTCCTATGGAGAACAAAGGATTATTATATCATCTCCGGTTAGGGTGGTTCCACTAGGGTGGTGCGGGGTGGTGGTAAGGATTATATAGGCGGGGGACTGTGCCAAAAGCGGTACTTTTGTACTACTCAATGCTATAAACTACCTTTATTATATCTGGTACTCTGGCTATAAACTACGTATATATACCTTTATTGGATCTGGTACTCTGACTTCATTTGTTTGTTTCAATGCTTTCAAACTTGCAACTTCTCCCTCAAACATGAGCCGTGCCTGTGGTAACAAAATACGAATTTGTTGTAACGGGTTTAAACAATGAAATTAATATTCATATTAGAGCGATAATACACATGCGCAACATAGTATGCATGCATCGATACGGTTTGGTGTAATCACAGATATTTATCTATTATAGAAGTCTTTACATGTCGTATTGATGAATTTTATATTGCGATGTTTTCAAGTGTATACACATGGACTAAAACAACAAAGAGCAAGCCTCCTCGCACACGAATTTAGATTTAAAAATATGCCATGTCTTAATTAATTAATTAGTTAACTAATACAACTATAACAGAACCAAACAAACATCGACATAATGGGGAAATCGACGGCGATATCATAGTAGTCCATCTTAGTAGTCAACTGCCGTATATAGTATTCCGTTGTCATATTAATCAGTTGTTATCGGAATCATTTGTTATATGAATCAGTTGTTATAGGAATTAGTTGTCATATTAGTCAGTTGTCATAGAATTGTATATTTCTGAACCAAATGAAATAGCAGTAAATGTGTCAATATATTGTTTCAACAGTATACACCTAACTAAACAGAAATTCAACGCAATGTTGAGATTTCTACAGTGCCTAAACAATACTTGATAAAACCTTCAGACGAGCCTTGCTGCTGTATCTGATGTTTGGATGCAATATACACCTGTAAAAGATACTAGACCTATCAAAGTAGACAAACACTATTAGCAAATGTAGGTAACTCAAATATAATATAAGCAAATAAGGTCAACTCATTCACCCATGAACACACATTTTAAATCTTTCAATTCAAAGGTTGGAATACTTCACTATGAAATGTCAGGGGTGAATGAGTTAAGCGATGCGTGTCTTCTTGAGAAGCAGGCGTTTGTTTTCATGTTAAAAACGACTTGATATACCGTTATGTTGATCGTTCAAATATTCGTTTAATTAATGAAGAATACGTTTTAATGAACTTGGACCTTATAACCTGGACCTGTGTTTCACAGCGCTAAAATCAAAGGCTACGCCCTAGTGCAGATCAGGTGACTGTGAGATCTAGCGATGCTTAAGGTTTATCCAGTGCAGTTGTACTAATGGAAAATACGGATATTATCATTGGGTTCCTTATGATTTGTTTGAACATTGATGATATTAGAGATAGTATTTTATGTTTACTTACCCCTTGTTTTCTGTTTACTTTCACAAAAACCCTGTTTTCGTCAACTGTTTGAAACACTTTCCCTTCACTAATGTATCCATTTCGATTCTCAATAAATGTCATGTTGTTTAAATCGAGTCTATTTTCTAATAGATCTACCAGTTCCTTATCCTCCATTCTCCAGTCTTAAATGCACATGCTTTAACATATACCAGAACAGTTGAATTTCTTTGAAACAAATTCTGTTAGTATCAGTTTCGATCCTGTAAGCTATAAATAGCATACGTGTATTTACTTGTAGGTAAAGAATTGTTGTCCATAATACGTTTGCCTATCTTATCTTCGACCAATTTTCAAAACATACTCAAGGACGGGAAATGTACATGTAGTAATCCAGGTATTCATTGCGACAGAATATGTGCAGCACAGTAGGTATGCATTGCTACGTTATGACGTAATCACACACAAAAGGCTTTAAATATCGTATTGATTGTTTTAAGTAAATACACATGGATCAAAACAATAAACCGGACGCCTCCTTGCGCACGAATCTAAGTTTGGTTTAGAACATAACAATACGTTAAGGCAGGTAAAGGATCAATCTAATTACAATCAGATCTCTCATTACACTACATTGGAGATCTGATTTTAATTATATTGGTAAAGGATACCACTGTACCAGTAAAGATTTCCTCCTCTGATGGCTTTTGTGACTTGGGAGTATTCCTCCTGACCTGTTTACCTATGTACAGAAGATAAATATACACAATAAGTTATTTTCTGGGTTAGAGTTACAATGTATTTCATTTTTCCATGTATTTATCGCCCATATTGATACTAATATACATACATACATAATACTTCCTGGATGTACGCTGTAGCAACAATTTTTAAGTGCAGGATTTAAAGTCCAAATTTTGTAAAAAACTTAAATTTATAATAGCTACTCAGTATACAAATGTAATTCTACAGAATGCATTGGAAGGTGTCATTATGTTGGGTACACCACTTGCAGATGTGAACAGCCGTGTAGCTTGATTTTGTCAGAATTTCCGACACAAAAATAGCTTTATTATAAAAAAAATCTAAAACATAAAGAAATTCGGTATCCAATATTAAATCGTAGATTCCGAATACGCATTACTGATTGCTGCATGGTAGTTGGTATAAAACTCTATGGTTTATTATAACGGACTAAAACAGCATAATTTGATATTTGTAACCGTACAAGTATTTAATCACTATATCTGACATGCCATACTGAATATTAGCTACATACATGTAGTACATCACCTGGATATTCAGAGAAAGTGATTTTCTCCTGCCCACACAACTCCAACAACCCAGGTGGAGAATAAATTGGTCTGAGGTGGATGTTGCGGTACCTGTGCTGTAGCATTCAAGTGAGGTGGCACTATAAATGATGTCGTTAGAAGTCTGGTCCCACTACAAACAGAACACATTACATCTCCAGCACACACGCAGGCATACACACATAGGGAGATATTAGCCAGGTGGCATAGGACTAGTAGTTAGCGCCTGATAAAGTAGCTCCTGCGAATTCCTCAAAATTGTATTGATTAACGTATATGCTAATTGTATTAAATGTATATCTATGTACTGTAAAGCGCTTTAGAGTGGCCTTTGTTAGCTAGATAGGTCGCTATATCAAATGTTGTATATTATTATTATTATTATAACCTGGCGATTTGTGATGTGCATGCAACTGCTTATGTGCTTACATCGTAGATAAACACCTATTGGAAAAGTACTTAAATCTTTCATGGTATAGACAATTGTTATAATATATAACATTTTGATGTCTTGACCTTAACATACATTATGTCGTCCTAATACAAATTTTTGGATCACACCAAGCGATATACGTGTAACGCTTTTGCCATAATAAGCTATACATATATGTAACAACTTTATATGTCATTTAAATCCTGTAGCTATTTCTATGAAGTAACCATTGGCATAATTTGCCAATAAATACAATGAAAACCTAAAGTACTCCCAAAACGAGTTTATCTTGAACGACACCAATCTACAAAAACTGCTAAGTTCAGAAAGGAAAATTGCCTTAATGTCAAAAAAGCCTAAAATAAATTTTACAAACATTACAATGTACTGCAGAATATGGTCACCAAAGTAACTATGATGATGATGATAATGCAAATATTAGCCCAGAAGGAAACAGTAAAGATGAAACTAAAAACACATACTGGACATCATATAAATCTGTCATTGAAAGCTCTGTAATGTGTACCATATATAACAAACCACCATACAACTAGTTTCAAACAGGTTTAAAGGTGCAGACATCTGTTTGTCATGCGTTCATCTTTAACGATACAAGGTTGTATATTCTGTTAGTGGATTCCTTGAAGGCTGCAGCTGTCTCTTTTGAGTAGTGCGACGGTTCGTAATAAACACACTATCTATCATTTAATTTGAAATTATCCAGTAGCTTGGAACAATTCGGATTCTTTTTCGGCCCCTAGCAATACAGATGAGTCGTAGAAGGACGAAACAGCTGTATGATGCGATGTTATGATGCGATGTAATATATTTTGGGCATATTGTTATCAATTATCAAATTTTAAAGTTGCAATCACCTGTGTGAGTCAGGATTACGTTTATCTATAAAGATTATCATTCTCTATTTTGTTTATTTTGCGAACTTCCAAGCTGTGTCAGACACCAGCTGATTTCCTTCTTGTGCAGGATTTCCTGAATGCAGAGGGTTGATTCACTTCGGGAATCATTTAAGTTGTTTCCATGATACTCTTAATCCCATCAAAAGTCCAATCCGGTCTAGGCATACATCTCTGGTCAAATACAATGCCTGTATACTACTGCGAAGCTCTAATGTTATTTATAGGAAAAGGAACTTTGATCTCACGTTAATCAAATAATTAATTAAAGTGATCAATATTGACATATTGTAAGTAAGCGTCCTGATATAAATATGACCCAAGATATTTCATATTCAGGTGTTCAGGTGTACAATAAACTTACAAGACGCTGTGGACAAGTACAAAAAACATACATTTATTTCTTTTATAACACTGGATTTATATAATCAGTCTGAAAAACTAGAAATAAACCGAGTATGAAATGTATAAAAAAAAATGTACATATCATACACTTAATTTAGGTTGAACACATTATTTCGTTAAATGCGTATTTCAATAAAAATCACTATTACTTACATAAGTCCGATGAATGCTACTTAAAACTAAAAATATATAATTACATAACGTAAGTTGAAAAAGGTCAATAACATCATTTAGCAAAACACATGTTTGTGACATTCCGTCACTTAGCTGTGATGAATAGACACAAAGGATATTCGGGGAAATAATTATCAGCCGTACAGCATTGTACACTGCATAATGATTTTGGCACTTTAGAAACAATTACAGAGTTTAAACTATATCCACATAGTCGTCAACTGTTACCTGCCAGTACCCAATGACGTTGATGTAGCGAATCAATTGATGGTATAAACTCTATGTAAATTCCCCTCATGAACGCAAACGAGGGACATAGAAATATGAAGCATTTGTCACACTTTGCCTAAAATGACAATGCTTGGAAAACTGGCAACTTGCAATGTGTACATTATAATGCGCGATATACTATTAATACATATTAAGGCCTTTGTTGACTGAATTCTGAAATATTCGGCTGAAGGTGAACCTCGCACAAAATGCAAATCAACATCAAATAATAACCAGAAATTAATCTTTTGGAGGCAGACAGCATGGAACTGGGATAGAATTTGTACACAAACTTGGCTGTAATTATTAAATTACAACAGCATAGTGTCTTGTTTTTGTTGGAAGACACATTATCCAATTACTATTGCGTTTTTACATCATTAAAAGGAATCAACCTCAACGTGACGGTAACATAAGGCTACCTACATTATGCCAACAAAAAATGCAATATCACACTGCATAAATTGTTTTTTAGACAAATGCGAATTTATAAACAAAATGGAAATGTACAAGTTTCAATCCATTTCAAACAATTAAACATATATTGCCTCATTAAGATTTGCTCCCAGATGAGAAAGAAGCCCACGGCCAGGTCTATAACACAACATGTACAGGACACGTTTCTCTATACTGTACCTCCTTGTTACACTATCTATATAATCCACTCTACATTAGAACACATGTTCTGTTGCTGTCCCTAACTGTCCACTTAAAGCGCCCATTTTGTCCATGTCTACTAATTTGTCTGTTTATTGACGCAATGGTTTTATGTTTATTTTAACTCAAAATGTATGTTTTGTTACTTTAATCAGCTCATGTTTAAAGTTGTTGTTTACCTTGTTGGCTGACGTTCTTGCACATTGCTAATTATATTTTCTAGAGACCGTCCTGGCACTGTACTCTCGGATCATTTTTTTCACCAGTAGCATGAGTCATTGAGATGTTCACTTGATACATGGATAGCTTCATGTCACAAAGTCCTGCAAATCACGAATTACCGAATACCTTTTTTCATCTGAATACTGCATCCAGCACATCAGAAATTACTGGGTAACGGTTTTGTCTAAATACTAAGTCCGGCACATCACAAGTTAATAGTTTATTATTATTTATCACTTAACGAGCTTCTTCATGATGGAAATACTAGATCCTCTGTAACCACTCCCAAAGTGATTCCTGCAATCAACAGTGAAATAGTGTAATTTAAACATAAGAACCATCTCACAATGCACATGTAAATAATGTGAGACAAGACACAAGGCTTTCACATCAAATGACCTTATGCTTGTGTAAAGAAAGGATCACTTTCTTAGCAGGGTATTAATTTTCTTTACGCTGCTGCACACTTACAATTAGTGTAGCAAAATATAGGATATGTCCCAGGCTCAACACCTAGAACCTCTGTTTCCCCATATACTTAAAATTGCTAACTATAATTAAATCTCTTAAATGCATTATATTACCCGATGCGTTTAATTTCAGGACGTCTACAGAAATTTGCAGTACAGATAATATTTATTAATTTGATAGTAATTCTTTCAGTTAATGGACACCTTTGGACACTTTAATTGAATACTCTATTACGGTGTAAGGTCATTTCAGGACTTTTTTCGGGTCGTTTCGGGACATGTCAAAAGCCGTTTCGGAATTTTTCATATATTTTTTCTTTAGATACCATTGTCTTTATTCTTTTAACATATTTTATTGACAAATAAATTTGAACAATGGATTGGGTAAAAATTTATAAGTGAAAATGTTATATGTCCCGAAACGACTTGATTAAGTCCCGACACATCTTGTGTTATGTCCCGAAACGTCTCCGGGAAGCCCGAAGCGTCTCTGGGACGCCCGAAACGACTTGTTACCGAAACGACCTGTTACCGAATAGCATTTCTCTATTAGTACATCAAACTGACAGTTAGAACAGTGTCAGGTAATTTATACATACCAGTGGTTCAGATAGTGGAACAGTTTGTAGAGCTCTAGTCGGTCAGAGTAACCCGGCTGTTTTGGTAGTAATTTGAAATAGGAGTTGAAAAAACGGTCACTGAATCCACCAAACATCTGAGCAATGGCAAGATCATATTCTGAATGTCCATAGAAACTAGCAGGGTCAAACACAACTGAAATAAACCAAATCATGACCACGGCACTGTTATAAGTTAAAGCAAAAGTGTAGGTTACATATTCACCATCCTTTTTCCCTGACCTCAAAAAAATCAGTTTTAAATATTCTAGTTTGTTTTTATGGTCTATTCCAGATATGTTTAGCTGGGACTGGGATTTACCTGGTAATGGGATTAAGACATTTTCAACAAGCAAATTCGTGGAATTTATACCCCCCGGTTGCAGGACATATTGTAGGTAAACATTATTGAGGTTAGGTTTAAACATGTGAGTATCGTGCTGTTGAGACATAATGTAAAGCTTGAAACTTGAAGAAAAAAAAGCCTCATACCTCATTAATTATCCATAAATATGCACAAATTACATCGGTTGGCAAACTTAGCATGAGTCGGATGTGCATACGGAATTTGGTTGAAATATCTGCACAATACCTACACAATTATCACACGAAAACCAAAGAGTGCCCGAGATGGGTGGAAAGATAGAGGAACACAAACATTAAGTTGTTATCAAGTTTGAAGGAATTTGGCTAATATTTGCTAGAGTTATCATGGGGCCATAACTCCGCCAAATGGAGTCCGATGTCAAAGTTGGATGAGCCCTTAATGCGTTGAATCCTGTTACTAAGTTTGAAGACAATCGGATAATATTTGCGAGAGTTAATGAACAGAAACGGCAAATAATGACGGTTTTCGTTATTCCAGGGCCATAACTCCGCTAAATAAGGTCCGCTGAAAGGGGTCATCGAACTTTGCCGAGCCCTTAAGGCATTTAACTCTTACTTGTTACCAAGTTTGAAGAAAATCAGTTAACATTTGTTGCAGTTATTGCATGGAAACGGCATGGAGTGACAGACAGACTGACAGACGGACAAACCCAAATTAATATTCCCCGTCTCTGTGAAAGCGGGGGATAATAAGAATGTATGGGATACGAGGTTTTAAATATTGTCAGAATATGTGTTAAGGACAGAGGGGATAAAGTGATAAACTCTTCACGTTAAAGACCCAAGGCATTTTTTCATAAATGCAAGACGGACAACAGACAACTAACACTGCACCATTGCATAAGCTCACAGGCACGTAATGCGAGGTACAGTGAAGCTAAAACATCAAATCATACCAATTATACTTTATGGGGATATACACATTGGTTGATAATGATGATAATGATAAAAGTGTTATATAACATCAAAACACATTTAGCGTCGCATTCAATCATAAGTATGTAGTTCAACATAGGAACATAATTCAAACAAACTACCTACCTGGACAATCATCCATTTCACCTGCATTTCCACCCCAAAGGTCTCCATGCATTAAAGCTGGTTTTATAACAAGTCCCTCAAAGAATTTGGGTAACTGTAGCTGAAGTTTTGACCAAAGTTCTCTAGCTTCTTTATCACTGTACTGACAAAATAGATACAAAATACATTTTAAAGTATCCATTTTCTATCTGTTTACAAAAAGCAATGCTATTTATCGAAGCAAAAACTTTCAGTTACCGGTAAAAGCATAGCTACAATAATTTTCTGACTAGTTTTGTTGCACAGATATAAATTAAAAAAATAAAATGATTCAAATTGTTTTGTTTGTTTTGTGTTTTACATCCTATTAACAGCTATGGTCATTCAAATGACCATTGACAATGTACATGTACACAAATGTACCAATACTTGATCATTCATGGCCGTATGTGGTCATCTTTCTGATAACTATATACAAAATATCACCCAATGGAAATGTTATTTGTCTTGTTATCTATAATACTCTCCAACTTACCTCCCTCTCTATCTTCTTTAACTGGAAATCTAGTTTGTTGGCGTAAAATGACTGAAAAGTAAAATAAATTCACAGATGATTATTATCAAGTTATTAAAATAAAACAGCATTTACTACCACTTTGAAGACATATTTAAAATAATGAAGTCGTATATTGCATTAACCCTTTCACCCCTAGGTAACTTTAGTAGACTCTTCCATACATTTACGTGGATGAGTCCATTATGGTCTATGGTGGTCTCACTGAGGTACTCACTTCCCATGACTTGTCCCACCCATTGTCCTGGGGGAGATATCCACAACAGGTCACCACATCAAACCCAAACTCAGACACATACTGGCCCTCCTCTGACCTTCCTACATATCCCTCCGCCTTCACAGACCCCCTCTCTGCCTCAGAGTTAGACAGATGCAATCTGAAATCAAATCCTCAGCTTAGTTATAACTCGTTCACCGCTGAAGACACATTCAAACTCCTCAAATTAAAAGGTTGGAATAGTTCAGTATGAAATTTCAGGGGTGCATTAGTTAAATGTTTTATATGTGCATATATGTACCCAGTGATAGTCAATGATAAAAGGAATTATACATAAAACTCCAAGGCACCACTAGCTAATGTAACAGTGGACAATCTCATGGTGCCAACTGTTGTGTTTATTATTTCAGTCAGAACATGTGCATAGTACATTAATCATGCTGACACACCATGTGAAAGATCTATAACAGCCACCAGAACCATTGACAATGTGAATATTGTATACCATGACAAGTAGAATCAGTAAAATCTCTACTTTTCCACTTAAAGGTAATTATTGTAATAGTGAAACCTTTCAAAAGTTTACTCCACATGAACAAATATTTGTTGGAAAGTAAAGTGTTTATGGTAAACACAAGTTCAAAAAACCTAAACTTACCTCAAAACTATGTCAAGGAATAATGTAATACCTGGCATTTTACATTTGTATTATGGTTTTGTTATGCATGAAAATGTGCTCACAGCTAATTCAAATTATTCAATTATGGAAGATGTACACAATGTGATATGGTCAAAGGGAGATAATCTATACTCATTACCTAGCCATTGCTTCTCCTAAACTGCCAGCATGACGAGATAGATGTTTGATGTCCAAATACTCCATTGCCAACACGGCTCCACCCTTTGGATTGTCTATCACCTGTTTACAAAAAAGATGTTTAATTCCAATTCCAGGTCAACATCACATCCAACCAGATATTAAATGTATCATTTTTCCTGTACAAATGCATGTGTCAAGAGCTAGATCTACGACAGAAGAAACGTGTTAGATGTGTTAAGATTTATGAGCCCAAATTCTAGGAGACTAGTGTTATGTATGCATTAGAGTTCTAGAAGGGAGACTTATTCCATCTGTGTCAACATTCTAGGATAGGAGACCAGTTCTATCTGTGTCTATATGTTCTATGATAGGAAACTACTGTTTTTCTCCATAAGTATCTGTTTCCCAAGTGAAAGGAAGGAAGAAAAGTTCTATGTCAGAGTTATATAATAGCAGACTATCTGTTTCTGACTTTGAGCCAGAGTTCTGTGATGGGAGTACTGCCATATGATATGTCAGATGAATTACCTTCAATAATTTGTATTATGGTGAACAGAAGAAGAAACTACCACCTTTAAAATTATCCTCACTCTAGCCTAAGTATTGAACCCTGTGAGCCTTATTGATCGCAGCTTCGGAATGTTTGGGGTGTGTAACACTATACCTTCATAGGTTTAGGGACTCTGACAACACCTGTAGCAAGCATGGCCTGTAGACTGGCATATTCTCCATCGAACATCTGGCGAGCCTGGATCAGAAATCGTGAACAAAACAGATAACATCAATATACATGTAAGTGTTACATAAATTATATGATACACCCAAATACTAATTTTAGAAAAACATGTTACAAGTTTTCTCCAATCATTCACAGAATTATCTCCCATTTCGCCTATTCAGATTTCTTTTGTCACCCCCTGTGGTACGATTTCTCTATAACCCTTCTCCCTTTCACCCCTATGTAACTTTAATAGACTCTGCCATGCATTGATATGGATGAGTCCATTGTGTTTTACAGTGGTGAAAGGGTTAAGGTACATAATAAAGATAGGACATTAATTAAAGGAACAACAGTATGAAGTCAGGGGGAAAATCAGACATGACCTCACAATTTAGCTCTATATGGGAGAGGTCATGTGCAAATGAGGAGAAAAAACAGACTACAAAAACAAGTGTTTTCAAAAAAAGTATTGGAATAATGGGAGAAAAATAATCATCCCCTGCCTTGAGGGTATAACTAGGAAATCTCCAATCCTCAGGTTGATTATCAGACTGTTTAATCTTTGGCAGAGCCTCGGGTTAAACAACCAACTAAAACACCCGTTGGGTCGGAGATTTCTCTGTCATACCCTCCAAGTAGGGTAAGATTCTATTAATTGATTTCATTTTGTGTTTTTGCTGAAATTGATTCAATAGTAATTTAAATAATAGGGATGATCTGTACTTTAAGTAGCGAACCTCGGAACCAGTGTTTGTTTTAACGTAGATTTTAGTGCCCTGCCCAGTCTTGTACACCACGCCTTCGTTAATACAACCCCCTCCTTCAGCTCCCATGTTCTTAAGGTCCGGAAGGCCGAGCTCCCGTCTGATAACTTCATCCATGTCCTGGTCAGACATGACAACACAGCTGACGAAGAGCCTAGAAAAACAAGCACACAGAGAAGTGTTTGACTGACTGAGACTATCAGTACATTGGAATTGTCTCTGACAACGTTCATGAAATTGTAAAACTTACTTCAATTGTACATGTACATAGCATCTAGTCACCACTTTCTGCGCCCTTAATGCCTTATGGCAAAATTAACAAATGAAGAAGTAATAGAGACAAATTAAAAAGCAACATCCTTCACGTTTTTTATAAACTATGTCTTATCTTTAATTTGTCATGCACTTCCTTTACTCATTTGTTAATCCTGTCGTCATCAATGAACCATGTCGATATGTTTCCAGTTTCTATGCCCATCTGTTGATAGCGCATTATATATTTATACTGTACATGTGATACTGTTACGTCTCAAAATTGTAGAAATGTATTTGAACGCTATTTGCACTATATGAATCAGTATACAACATACAAGAACAACGTACCTTTAGATATAGCCTGTACAAAGTATACCCAGACGGACCAGACGACACATTATTTTAAGTAAAGGATGATGTGTTGTGGCATATAAAATATATATAATAAAACGTGACATTTTCAGTGTATTAATAATATGTTATAGTAAAACAGCTACTTTTCTGCTGGTTACGTGAGTAAAATAGTGTGAAATTACTTGTTTTCACCTAATACAAAAAAAAATACCTATAATATGCTCTATTTTTTAAGCATATTATAGGTATTTTTTTGTATTACTGTTATTATTCATTATTGACAGAACTTCAGGCTCCTGTGACTAAATCAACAAATTTGCGGTACATAATGTCTGTAAACAGGTAAAAGGACGGTGCATTTTTAATCACTGTGATCACGACTTAAACACATTTTGCAAACATGACAGTCATTCATAGTTGGAGAATACCTTACAGAAGTGTGGATTCGTGTCTGTTCACCACTATGAATTGTGTAAAAGACGTATATATTGTAAACACCGCGAAGTGCACCCCTTCATTTTTACTGTCAAAATGTCAAAATGAAACCAAATTTAAAGCGTTATACTGACATAGATTTTCCGGGGTAAATAATAATAAATTAAAAGATATTCCGGAAATCAAATATATATATATATGTATTACGGGTTTTCAAGATTCATAAAGTAAAGTGACTTTGCTGAAATGAACTTATTCAAAGACGTAAGGCATTTTATCAGTATAGAGAATTTGTTGTGGGCTCATCACATTTCCCCAAAATATATAGAACTAGATCTATATGGAAGCAATTTGGTTTTGGAGCATATTCTTGATTTCGTTTGAAAACTGACATTTGAACACGTATTTTTTGTACTCTTTGCCTCTAATAGTACGAATAATAAAAAAAACAACACCTGTACATGCAAATTGTACCTCACCTGCAGCACCTAAATATACATGTAGCTATAGCGTTTAAAATCAGCGTCTGAGGGAACAGTGATATTGTAGAATTCAAATTTGATCTCACCACAGCGATATTTTGGAACTCTAATTAAATTATTTTTGAAAGTTGCAATGCAACAATACTGGATCTAGTCTGTTTCCGATATATATAAAAAAAATTGTCGAAATTTATCCGCTACTTTTCTTCAATATATATATGATGATTTAATCGGGAAAAATATTGGTGCACCATATATTTTTTCCACTTTACCTTATTAGCCTCTACGTGTTCTAAAACGGTCTTTTGCAACCTTTAACACTAAAATTGTTACGAATGATTAAATGAATCCAACATCATCAATTTAAACATCTCGATATTTTAACGTCATTTTCGCACAATACGGTTTAAAAGACAGTGGCGGATCCAAATGGACCGTATGTGTGACAGTATACTGTGTAAAGGAGCTAACTGTATATCGACCGTACGTGTGACAGTATACTGTATAAAGGAGCTAACTCTATATCGACCGTACGGGTGACAGTATACTGTGTAAAGGAGTTAACTCTATATCGACCGTACGGGTGACAGTATACTGTATAAAGGAGCTAACTCTATATCGACCGTACGGGTGACAGTATACTGTGTAAAGGAGCTAACTCTATATCGACCGTACGGGTGACAGTATACTGTGTAAAGGAGCTAACTCTATATTGACCGTACGGGTGACAGTATACTGTGTAAA
>JAUMHH010179539.1:0-15193 GCA_032359455.1 Chlamys rubida
ATACAGCCGGTGCTGCCATTTCGGCGCTCACAGCTAGCATTCAACAATTCTAGCACTGCCCAACCACGTACTCATTTTTAGCTGAGTAGACTGGAACAAGCGGAGTAAAGTTCCTTGTTCAAAGATACAACACTACAGTGCCGTGCCGTGACTCGAACCCGCAACCCTTCGGTCACAAGCTCGGCGTCCTACCACTAGACTTCAATGCTATCCCAATTATTTTTTTATTGAAGATGAAGATGATTGCGACCAGACAATTGCCCATAGTTTTCATCAAACTTCATCTTTCGAGATCTTGTGTTGTACGTCAAAATGCATCATCTTTCACAGAAATCTCGATAGTCGAAACAAGCCTATTAATACCCCATCGTCTGCGACATATCAGATCATCCTGTTTTCAGAATAACGTGACGGGTTTGGGTGTCATGTTTCCGTCACTAGATTGCGACACTGTATTAAGATGGCACTTAAACATGTCTCTTCATCGGTCCAATCCTCTGTAGACACCGTCTCCATATGACCTTCACAGTTCCCTCGAGGGGACGTAAACACTATACTAACAATATTCCGCTAAATCGTTGTTAGAGGCGAACTGTGTGGCGGCCACATGATTAATAAATCCATTGTTCCATTCAAATAATATATGTACATTGTCTATTGATATGGATCCTGGTCAGTTGCCAGACAAATTTGACAGAAAGTCATGTCTTTTTTGTATAGACGTCATCATTGACAAGTATCAGCTACAGGAATCGAAACCTTGATCAGTGTCGATTTGGCGAAATGCATGAGCAGCTTAAGGAAAGGTTAATATATATACATATAGTTGTATATCCTTTGTATTCCAAAGCAAACAAAGCAATAACACAAATAAAAGACCCTCTTCAGGTAGAAAAAACGCCCATTTGGAAATGTACATTTGATAACATTTCCCCACTAAACCAACGGGTTGTCCCCCTGTATAATGTATATTCATTTCGCCACTAAAACAATGGGTTGACTCCCTGTATTATGTATATTCATTTTTCCACTAAAACAACGGGTTGTCCCCCTGTACTATGTATGTTCATTTCCCCGCCAAAACAATGGGTTGCCCCCCTGTACTATGTATATTCATTTCCCCACTTAAACAATTGGTTGTCCCCCTGTTCTTGTCTATCAGTAAATGACCCTTCAATTTTACAGTTAGGAAGGCTTACATGTAAAAACAAATCTGAATCCATAATTTTCCTAAAATTAGAAAAGATAATTAAGGCTAATTCTTTTTTTAAAAATCGCTCTCATCAGCTAAGTCTGACTGACGACCGACCTGAAATGGCCTCTGTAACTAATAAGATTTGTTTTCCACTGCATAAACTCAGAACAGTAGAAACACTACGCTGTCGTTGTGTTCCTGCTTCCGAGACCAATCAGCAATCAAATGGCTAGTCTATCAGTTAATGCTCCTTTAATTTGCCAGTTAGGAAGGCTTACACGTGAAACATCGATTACGAATCGTCTACAGCTAAGCATGAAATAATGAATAAATTAAATGTTTCCAAAGGAAGGACATCAGCTAAATCAGAAAGGTAACAGGTAATATGTGCTATTTTTACCGTTGGCAGATAATCATTTCCGAAAGGCTGGTAACTTTCATGCAACATTATGACCTTCATTATTTTTTACTCAGTTCCGTGAGGATTCTATAATTTATACATGTGCATCTTTGTATAACTACTATTGGCACGATTTGTGAGAGTGGTCTGTCCGTTATATAAACGATCGTCTAAACCCCCAATGGAGGGATTCGCCCAGTTAGTTATGGGTTATTACTAGCTTAACGGCCCAGGCACTGTTAAGTTCTATCAGGCCTGGATACCATTTGAATAAACAACTTCTGAAAGAAACATTATGACGTGTAGCTATACTGTTACAATGTCATTAAAATACTATTAATGTTCGTCTATGCTTATGAGCGGATTATAGGTCTAATTGACTTTGTGTTGAAGATAATGGGCTAAACACCTACATGTGTTAAACGGGCAATGGGCTATGAATTAAAGATCAAGTGTTGTTGGTTTTTGACGAAATGAAAAATTAATAATAAACGAAGCAGGATGAAAACGATTCCATTTGTTCATTAACAGAGCCCTTTTATACCAGGCTAACACGAGCTTGACAAATATGTCAGTACAAATTAAAACCTATATTTGTTTTAAACATGCTTTAATAATATGTATGTATAAGGTTAAAACTCATACTTTTACAAAATATTTTCATATTTTTTATCCAATTATATCTCGAGTAAAATGTTTTGTGCACAACGGAAGCAATAAAAATGATTAAAGTATCAACAAACCCATGTTCCTCAACACTCGCGACTTATCGTGGTTCTAACAGACAATAGACAATCAAGATAGTTATCGACATAAAAACTCAAATTAAAATAATGAAAAAACTTACCAGCGGTAGAAGTATCAACGTCAGTCAATTTGAATCTAACTTCCACATTAACACGACGATATAGTTGTATTTATTGTTGATGACTTATTAATCAATGTCTATAATAATGTATTAATATCCGTAAATGTCGTTATCCATCCGAAAGAACACGGTTGGAGTTACCAACACTGTTTTCGTTGTATCGGCATAAATACCAATAAGAAATGTCGATATCCAGCTGGAAATGCTAACTTCAAAATTAAGCACTTTGGATTTATATCAATCTGCTGATAAACGATACCATGCGTGAACATCTAGCAGTGTTCCTAAAGGCCGTGCTTCGCAATACAGTATGTATAATCACCCGCTACCAGGGCTCCTCATAGCCAGAGACATATACCTAACAGTGTACACGATATATCACCCTCAGTTTCAGTAGTAACGATTTTCATCCGATGGTGGTAGCGAACAGCTGTGATAACCTCATGGTAAAGAGATGCATAGACTTAGTGCTCTTTATTAATACTCGATATGGAAAACATGAATCGCCTTCATCAAAGGTTTACTTGCAAATATTGATCATACTTAACTTGCGTTACGTGAACGTCTAAACGGAGAACATCGATTGAATAATAAAAGGTAATAATCAGAAATCTCTACACTTGTAATCAAAGAAAATCGATCAACTTTATTGATGTCGTGTCATCGTCTGTATTTCTTATCTCATCCGAACGGATTTTATGGCATTGGATAGCTACATTATTGTTCCTTTTCCGAGGTGACGTTCAGCCAAAGGTTAAAAACTGTCAATATTGAATACCGTATTATTACATTCTTTGCAATTCAACCCACTGTGGGTTCAAAAGTCCCTATCAGAAAAGATCGTATAGAGGTCGTCCTTTCACGACTTGGCACTGGACTTTTATATTATACCCATGCGCACTTACCTCGGGGAGAAAATCAGCCCGTTTGTCATTCATGTGACGAACACAGAACTGTACCTCACAAAATGATCGAGTGTGCCGATTTTCGACAGATCAGAGACCAATATTATAATTTGCCTGACATGAAAACATTGGTCCGTCAAAGATTTTTGAATATATTCGTGAAATTGGTTTATACCATAAAATCTGAAACTTTAAAATTCTTCGTGTGATAATATCTGATTATTTTCGCTGTGCATTTATTTGTACAGTTTTTAAAACGTTTACGTTTTAGTTCATTTTTGGTGTATTTTGTTTTGTAATTGCCCCTTATTATTGTTGTCAGGACCGATATGACTCCACCGTTGCTGGACCGTTAAGCAATAAACTGACTGACTAACCTTATAGCGTGTTATTTACGCGGGCTTAAATTTTCACGATTTTAAACAAAACTAGAAAATCAAATTTAAAGGGATTATTATTTCGCGATCTAGACATGTGAAGGAAATAAATATTTGCAAGGTGTTATCCCAGATGCGGGACACTCAGCATATACAATATCACATAGTTAAATTAATATTGCATATAGAGCAACAACAAGTAGGGATATTTTGTCATATTATTCTGCGGATTAGTTTTTTGCGATCACGTAATTGACCAGCGGAGTCGCCGAAATATCATCCCCGCGGAAAAAATCTTCTATAAGGTATATAAACGGTCTCATAAAAGATCTGTTTAAACATTAAAACACATACAATATGTTATTCACAGGAACTGTGAATAATGTCCCTTTAACTATCCAAGCAATCGTATTTCAGCGTGGTACAATGTAGCTCTAAAACATCGGCATCAGACTCGCGTTATCATAAGGAAGGGCAATTCACTAACCTTCCCCGATTCTTCGGTGTCTTTCAATCAAGGAAGATTCCATAGGCCAAAATCAATATTCCATCTAATTCTGGCTACTAATCCGTCAAACGTTTTGACGTTTATAGAGAGTGTCCGCCCACACTTTGGTTTCTGCAAGGTGTCTCACTTCAAGAGTGCATCACGTGATTTCTAGCATTCGAATGAAATGATTGGATCATAATATCTGAAAACAATAAAACATATTTGAGCAAAATCGGTTGCGGCAGTATCGAGGTATTGCAAACGAGGTTGCATTCTTTGAAATCCTTTACCTGTATAACGTTACATTTTAAACCCTAAACAGGAAGTGACGTAATGAGAGGAACGATTTTTGTTAACACTACCATTCTTCCCTACTAGTGTAGCGCTGTCATATCTTACCAAGTACGAAATCCCCTACCTCCTGCACACGCATACACGCAAACGCATACACAATACACATAGAGGCACGTCCTTAAATGACCTTGGCTGTTGATAAAATAAAGCCACACCGCTGGTATAACAATGCATGGCGGCTGCAGATTTTAAAATCAAAAGGGAAAGTGTGTTCCTTCACTTATGTAAGACTCAAGACTGAACGGGAATACAACAGAGCGACCTTTAGTTGTCGGGGGGATAAGGCCTTAGAGAGAGAGACCGGCAGAACATTCTGGCAGCGATCATAGCACTCCTGAGTGAACAAAATTATCATCATTTGCGGCATGTTCGTTTATGCGTAACAACCGGTTTACCTGTGTTTAAATGTAACATTGCCTGTCAGAAATCATGTTGAACCTGCAAATGTTCATGCATGCAGGCCTTGCAAGGCTTTGTCAAGGATCGCCTGAAAGCAGCATTTGATTACTAGGTCCGACCTTATTTCATAAACGATCAACTCTGGTCCATTTTGTCAAACCGTTTGGATCGCGATAAACGAAAGCGGTTGTGATCTCTGAAACAGTTCCCATGTTTTAACGATGCATTTGTCTCGACACCATACAAAGCACTCATAGGAAAGTGACGTTAAGTGAATATATTGAGGAGTTCCAAGGTACGTACTTAACTTTGTTAGCATCACGTCGGTAATATTACATACAATTTGATTTGTGAATTAGTGAGAAACGTCAATTTCTTTTATTTCCAAATGTAAATTGCATGAATGTTAACTTCAACAAAGCCCGCAGGAACCGTTGAAAAAAACAAATCAGTCAGGCCTAAGGGGCAGGGCATTTTTTCTGTCAATGCTTTTTTTTCGTTATTGATGCTTAAGTTTTGTTCATAAAATAAATGTTACATCTACATTGACCAAATTCGCAATTATCTATCTGTAAAAGTATCAATTCAATTTTTTTCACTATTCCTCACGCTTTCGGCTCTGAGAATATAGTTTGCCTATGTGATACAAGTGTTGTTTGCGTTTTCATATCAATGCCTGGCCTGATAATGTTTGGTTTGGTGTAGTATTGTTTAACGTCCTATCAACAGCTATGGTCATTTAAGTACGGCCTCCCCTGTGTGCAAGTTGCATGCGTGTAGTGTATGCGTGTGTGTTTTTGGAGTCTGCGATATGTTCGTGTTTGTCCCCTTATGATAGCGCGGAACTGTAGCCGTCTTTATAGTGCTACCTCACTGAAACATACTGCCGAAGACACCCAGCAGGACACCCCAACCGGTCACATTATACTGACAACGGGCGAACCAGTCGTCCCACTCCTAAATTTCTGAGCGTTAAGCAGGAGTAGAAAGTACCATTTGTACAGACTCTGGTATGTCTCGGCCAGGGGACAGAACCCAAAGCCTTCCTCACAGGGGCGAACGCCAAAAGTGAGGCATTGTCAAGGGAGACATTAGGAAGAAGAAAGTTGTTTGGAAAGAAAAGAGAAAAGATCAGAAGGCTGATAAACAGGTTTTACACCAATACTATATGGCTTGCTTCTGTCAACGAAAGAAGGGATATATGCACAATTTCACATAAAGAACTTGATAGTTTAATTGCAAGGTTTTTCTTGTCGGTTCACAAAACTGACAAGTCTGAATATTAACCTACTACGCTCAAAAGCTTTCAAAGCAGTATTAGTCGACATATGTTAGAGAATCAGTAAGGAGTCAAAATATTATCAGATCTTCGATTCAAACAATCACGGTTTGGTTTTATCGTGTTTAACGCCCTATTAATAACTAATGGCATTTAAGGACGAGCCGCCTCACTGTGTGTTGTGTAAGCGTGTATGTGTGCTGGAGACAGGGTATGTTGGTGTCCCTGCCTCCTTGTACACAATAATAGCGCGGGACGTATGCCGACTTTATAGTGCTATCTCACTGCAATGCCATGCCGAAGGCACCCATCACAGCAATCAACCCGGCCCGGTAACATTATACTGATAACGGGCAAACGTATGCATGACCTTATTGATAATAGGACGTTGAACCTTACACAATTAGCAAACACGGAACGAATCATAATGATTAAAAGTTCACTGGTATATGGTTTCTTTTCTTTTCTTGCATAAAATCCAAAAAAATCATTTTGCTATAATTTACATAATGCAAAAAGTTTTATTCAGTAACATTTTGTCTTTGTTGTAAATAACGAATTGTTTGAGAAATTTTAATGAAACTTTAACTATGCTTACAATTCTCAAAAAAGTTGTGAAGTTGCTATATACAGGTCAGCGGTACATCTACTTTTAGGTCAAAGACAGTATCTTGGCTGATAAGGGGAGACATATGGTTTAAACAAGGAAACGAACATCTCGTCGATGTTATTCTTTAAAGCTTTCAGTAAGTTTTACAACTATAAATTATGTTTTGATCTTTTTCAATTGTCTTGCCCCGAAATATTACCACCTTGCTGTCGTTTCGACGACCCCGATATCTTTACAATTAGAGCCACACCAGACTGTTATATGGATGGAAAGGGAGCAGGCAAAGAGCAATCAACCTATCCCTTTTTTACCAGGGTTTCCAATGTGCCAGTACGGCACGTGACAAGTGTAACATGGCGACGATTATAAGTTTTACAAATTTAATTGTGACGGTTGAAATTTGTTTTGTTCCTTTTCTTATTCTATAATTGTATCTTTTCTTTGTAACGCCTGTCTTGGTGTCACCTTACATTTGTTTATATTGCAGAACATTCGCCTAAGGCAATGGGCTCTGAGACATGCAACGGTCTTTATAAGACGTATCTGTTTTTATCTGCTAAGAGTATCGAATTCGGGGTAAGATCAACATGTGACCTGATGGAATTGTAACAACGAGTTGTTTTGGTTTTATTTAGTTTAACGTCCTATTAGCAGCTTAAGTCATTTAAGGACGTGCCTCCGTGTATGTTGTGGATGCGTGCAAGTGTTTTTGTGTGTTGGGACATTAATTGAAAACATTTAAAACATAAACATCAAAAGGAAAACAGAAAAAGAGAACTGAGTACATTTACTATATGGCTTACTTCTGTCAACGAAAGAAGGGATATATGAACAATTGATAGTTTTTAATTGCAAGGTTTTTCCTGTCGGTTCGCAAAACTGACAAGTCTGAATATAAACCTACTACGCTCAAAAGCTTTTAAAGCAGTATTAGTCGACATCTGTTGGAGAATCAGTATGGAGTCAACATATTATCAGATCTTCCATTCAAACAATCACGGTTTGGTTTTATTTTGTTTAACGACCTATTCATAACCAAACGCATTTGAGGACAAGCCGCCTCACTGTGTGTTGTGTACGCGTGTATGTGTGCTGAAGACAGGTTATGTTGGTGTTCTTGCCTCTTTGTGCAAAGTAATAGTGCGGGTCTTATGCCAACTTTATAGTGCTATCTGACTGTATTACCATGCCGAAGGCACCCATCACAGCATTCTTTTCTTGCATAAAATAAAAAAAAATCATTTTGCTATAATTTACATAATGCAAAAAGATTCAGTACATTTTGTCTCCTTATGTGTGCCTACGTGCAGACATGCATGCCTATGTGCGTAGGTATTCATGCATGTGCATGCATGTATGTATGTTATATATGTATGTTAATTATACATGTATGTATGTATGTATGTATTCATATATGTTATGCATGTATATACGTATTCATGTATGTTATGTATGTATGTAGGACCATTAGCTTTTTGAGTTCTTATGTGGTACATAGTGTGTATTAATCAAGAGTCTGTACAACAAGAGCTTCTAAAACCTGACTGAAACTCAAATAATAAATTGTTAGAAACTAAAGCAAAATACAAAACAAACAAAAACAACATTTTCTCTTGGTTGTAAATAATTTAATTTAATTATTTGAGAAATTTTAATGAAGCTTTAATTATGCTTACAATACTCAAAGAAGTTGTGAAGTTGATACATGTATATACACGTCAACGGTACATCTACTTTTAGGTCAAAGACAGTATCTTGGCTGATAAGGGGAGACATGGTTTAAACAACGAAACGAACATCTCGTCGATGTTATTCTTTAAAGCTTTCAGATATATTTACAATTACAGCCACACCAGACTGTTATATAGATGGAAAGGGACCAGGCAAAGAGCAATCAACCTATCACTTTGTTACCAGGGTTTCCAATGTGCCAGTACGGCACGTGACAAGTGTAACATGGCGACGATTATATATACGTATTACAAATTTAATTGTGACGGTTGAAATATTTTGTTTTTTATTTTGTCTTATTCTATAATTGTATCTATTCATTGTAACGCCTCTCTTGGTGTCACCTTGCATTTGTCTATATTGTGTAATGTGACCTGATGGATTACTGCACTAGGTTCACCCGTTGTCAGTATAATGTGATCGGGCGGAATGCTGTGCTGAGTGTCTTCAGTGAGATGGCACTATCAAGTCGGCATCAGTTCCGCGCTATCACAAGGGGGTAAGTACACCAACATACCCTGTCTCCTGCATACACACACACAAGCAAGCATACACTACACACATGGAGGCAAGTCCTTAAACAGCCTTAGCTGTTAATAGGACGTTAAACAAAGTTAAACCAAACCAAACCAGATGCCTTCGGCATGGAATTACACTGTGGGTTTGGTTTGGTTTAATGAAGTTTAACATTCTATCAATAGCTAAGATCGCACTCCAAAGTTGGTTTGGGGTTAAACGTTCTCCAACAGCCAGTGCGATATGAGGACGGATGCCAAGGGATATACCGCCGGGGAGAGAACGTTGATCGGAAATAAAAATGCAGACAGGAATACCAATATCCCAAATGTTGAAGCAGATCAATTAGATCTCTTCCGTGTCCTCTCCAGGGACCCACATTACTCGCCTTTTGAGATACACATTTTAGTCTGCATTGTCCCCTTATCAGCAGAAAAGGACAAAACCATCCCGGATTCTGCTTGGGAACCACATAAGCCACCTCTTATGACCATGAAATATGATACAGCAGGTCTATTATTTCCCCCAACCAAAATGGGTAAGCACTTTAAGGTCGGAGCCGGATCTGCACTATTGCAAGAGAGAAAACTACACCAACTTCACGCCTTAAACACATACGTGTTCATTACAGATGTGAAGTCACGTGTTTAAATGACATTAGTTGCTAAAAGGATGCTTAAGGCAATAAACAAAACATAACAACACTCGTCTCGCGATATAAAAGCAATTAATCAAATAAAGCGAATGTAAATTTTCACATTTATGACATGGGAACGTTTCAAGTGACCACCACATGTTGAACTGTTTCCTATAGTAAATTGTAAACTTGTGTAACGAACAATCAGTAGAAATATGACGAACCTATTCAAAACCTCTGCAATCCGATGCAGAAAGTCAATAATGTTCTTTCAACTGCTTTATCTCGGGGAAACAACTCTTCAGGTCTCCCTCACACAAAGGCAATAGGTGTAAAGTGTTTCAATCACTAATATAGCCATTTCTTCCATTAAGAACTTTCCAGTAACACTAGAGGGATTGAATATTTTCCCCTTATCCCCTTTCCCCGCGCAGTGGAGATTGTTTTAGACTCCGGCTGCGGGCACATTGAAGATTGCAACCCTTGAGATGAACATGCTCCATATTTCCCCTGCTCACTTCTCTTCCCTTGTTTCACCAGTGCATCCCTAGGCACGCGTCTTCATACGACTTTTGTCGTTGCGAGGTCATTAAGCCTCAAAAAAGTACAACAAATATTATTTTGGCCGGTGTTTCTTTAAACAACAAATTCATGAGAAATTCAAGCTTCAACGCCATAATGATATTCCTATTAACACTCAAAATAATCTTCACATAAGACAAATAAGAATTATATAGGATATGTAATGTTTAAAACCAAACCGTTTTAGCTAGTGATATGTTTTGGCATTTTTAACCTTGAAGTTTTATGTTTTCCTTTTTGTGAACATCCAACTTTACGATGTTGTTTTGCCTTGAATGACTTATATTGACAATAGGCCGTAAAACAAATTCAAACAATATAAAAAACGAAACGAACAAGCGCCCTTTGACCTTGGCTGTTGCTGGCACGTTAAACCCTAACAAAGAAAATAACTTGTAAATGTATCAATAATGAACCATAAATCCATGTTTATCGATTTTCCTCATTTATATATACATAAACATGTATAAGACGATTTCGCTACAGATATCCATGAGTATTAAGACTGTCTGGAGACCCGAGGTCGCCGTCCTCCGACACTCAAGAGCCACTCGAACCTTGTTGACTAGCACTGCCCACATGTCACGTTACAGCTAAAGCACATAGCATCCTCACATGACGTATCTCCTAAATCCCATTGTGTGTGAAAGTCGAGTCGTAGTCGCATGATTATTCAGACACTGATTTATCCTACATGTACATGATGCAGGCTGTGATTTGCCCACCTACTTATATCGTGTAAGCAGTATATCTGATCCACAAAACAGATATTCATTATACTCCACATTATATAATTTCCTTCCAACTATTACTATCGGATGTATGTGACCAGAATAATTATTTATCAATGTCCTGCACATGACGATGATTAAGGAGGTGAAGTCTTGTGTTTGATTAAAGGCTTATTTATGTTGGTGATAGCACAGATAGCGTCAGGTTTACGAATTCGGTATCAATATTCAGAAAATTATTCTTGATTTCTACTTTAATCATCCGAGGACCAGTTTCTGTGCTCTGACCTTTCCCTGTGCGCATACCGAAAGGTTTTGACGTCATCGGGTTTTTTTCTTTTGAAGGTAAATATTGCTAGTTGCATTTGATGAAACTGAAAATATTTTATTTAAAATTAGAGAAAGATAATGGTTGGTTGCAACATAAGTGCTGTTTTTGCAGTTTGGTCGACCATTCCACAAATTCCGCCATGACTACATGTCTTAATCGATATAAATATTAAACAGCGATCAGCAATGGAGTTGATATTAATCATATGCTGCTCTACGTGACATTTTTAAGTTGCGAGATTTAAAATTGTGAAAAACTGATAACGAATCACAACATTTATGTATTTTTTTCTAAATGTCTTAAATTGATGTCGACTTTAAGTGTTACCTAATTACCTCGGTCATCCATCACAGTATTCCTGATCAATTTGTACCGAAAAAAACCCAGTAAACCAGTTGTCGATGGGCAGTTTAACAATAAAAAAACAATAATGCCGAACGTTTACCAACTTCTACCACCTCAACGATGAAACAACACATTTCGTTGGTTATTAACAACATACACATGTATGTATGAAGAATTGGGCCATAGACAACGCGCGTGAACGTATTATATTCCAACAAATCAACGCTTACAAAACCCTTCCCATGCAAATGTATACAAGTAAGCTGGGGATTGGTTTCCTTTGAAATATTGTTTGTAATCTGTCAAATGCTGATTTCAAGTGTTGACGAGCGACGTCGATAGATTGGTAGATTTTACTGATTAAAATACATAATACATCAGATTTTATTCTGATAAAAAGCATGACGTCAGTATTAATTGCTTATTGTCTGTTGAGCACGTGGCGAGTGAAATGAAAAAACTTACAACAAAGGACAACTCACAGAGTCAGATATGATAAAAACGAGCAGCTTGTTGTGAAATGAGGCATACATGCATCACGTGCATCAAGTGTTACCGCGCGCAAATTAACAGCCTAATTTTGATAATTATATTATCAAAGTCACTTTGCTTATCATAGGCTGAGGTAGACACAAAAGTAAACTTCCATTACATTATACTTGGTAGAATGAATATAATCAATAATATGGAGGAAAAACAAACTCAGAATTCTAAAATGTTGGTTAAAGAATCAAGCAAGAGGCCTTCGTTAGTTATTTTTTTCAACGTTTTCTCAATCTCGTGATGTTTCCCACCGTAATACATGCACATACGTTGGTTATCTGTTAAATTACGACTACCATTTAAGGACAAACCCCATTATCTTCCCGAAATAGACGAATGTTCTGCAATTTAGTCAAACGTGTGATGATGCCAAGAGAGGCGTTACGAAAAATATAATTCAAGCGCATAAAAACAATAAGAATAGAAATAAACAAGAACCCCTGCTGTCTAATTGGTGCGTGAGAGGTATATACATGTACATTAATATCACAAATGTGTCATTATTCACTCGAATAGGTTTTTTCTCAATCGATTGTCATTATTATTGAATTCAATACTAATGGAATTGTTTTATCAATATACCGTTTTTTTTACCCATACATAAAACATGTCCACGTGATGGGCTGTTGTTGTGATCAGTTTTGCTATTGTGAAACATTAATGGGTATTTTTTATCGTTGGACAATTTAGAACTATACAGTCGGCGATATCATGTTCCCTAATGAGAAAACCCACTCAAAACAAAACTATATCCTGAAAATCGTTGACATGAAATGAGATATCTTATCTTAATCAGTTTCAAATATATTTCACCCTAGATAGACATACTCGTAGTCAAATCCTTTGATGTAAAAACGTTTCCCAATATGTGACTTCAAGACCTGTTTTAATGCTAGAACATTATATCAAATTTACTCGTTGTCAAGGTCTCACTGCAATTATGTAGGAGACAGATCTGAAAATGAATACGTTGTTTTACGATAAAAAAATGTATGTTATTACAATCTGATTCATTCTTTTCTTTGGTTTGGTTAAGTACATGTACATTTGGATAAACATCCTTTCAACAGCTAATGGCATTCCTGACGACAACCAGCACATGCTTCATGGTTACGTACAGTCGTCATATTCAGTTTTTGGTTGAAAGTCCTCGCAACAGCGAAGTCATATGAAGACTTTGAAGAACTATCATGCCAGAGGCACCAAGCACAGCATTCCGCCCGGTCACATTATACTGACAACGGGTAAACCAGTTGCTGTCTTACCCTAAATGCTGAACGTTAAGCATAGAACAACAACTTCCATTCATAAGGACTTTGGTAAGTTCTGGCAGACGAAACTTAAGCGCCAGGAAAATAACTTTCCTACCTGGGGTAAGTACCTAGAAACTGCTTCACGTACGTTTTGAACCCGCGACCAAGTGGTGGACGGTCAGAAATCGCACATATACTGTATATATATATGGGTTTTTTTCTTTTCTACTGGACCATCTCGACGAGGTTGTAATATGGCAACATAATCACGCATTTACAGAACCATTTACGCACATTACGGTGAATACATACAATCCTGAAGGATTATTTTTATTTTTTCCTTGGGCGGGGGGAGGAGGGCAACAAATGCCGCGGAAAAGCATTAAGCTAATTAGAAATTTGGTCGCTGAAAGTAGTTAACAAATTACAAAAAACTACTTGCACAGATGACAGCGACGATGACGCAGTTTACATACAGTGTGACAGATACTGCCAGCGAGGGTAATGGAGATACCTAAACGGAATGATAAAGTATGAGATATACAAGAACGCCAAAATTTTTGAAGAATAATGATCGGGTACAAATGCATGTACATGTATCCCATTACATCACATGAACCTCGTTCTCCATGCGTGTATCATTGCCTTATAAACTCCTCGCATCTCATCCCCTTTCCCGGTTACTTGTTCATGACTATCCATTATGTGTCATCAAATATCCTCTTAACCTTCTCTTGAATACTTACTATAAAGTAATCACGTATGTACAGGTTTATATATCGGGTGGATCTAATTAACATCCAAAATAAGCTTTATTGCTCTCATAAATGGTAATGCCCCCCTATATCATACGGCATACAACCCTATCCCCTCCCCTCTTCCAGGGATGCTTTAACGATGGCTATGATATATATGCATCTTTCATAACTCATAACTTTTCCCGGGTACTTTTATATGACTATATAATTTGTCCCCCTTCATATCTAATAACCCTGCCTCCCTTACAAGATATTTATTTGATGGCCATCATATTTAGTTTGGTTGTATGGGGTTCTAGGTCCTAAAACAGCTAAGGTCTATAATGGCGTGCCCCATGTCTTCAATGTATGCGTGCATAATTGTATGTGTGCTGGAGTGTCGACTTTTTGCAGCCTTACCATAGCACATATATAATGCCGACCTTATAGCGCACCTAACTGAAATACCTTGGCGAACGCTCCCATCATAGCATTCCGTCCGGTTACATTATACTGACAACGGGTTAACCAGTATTTGCCATTTTCCAAAATACTGATCGTTAACCAAGGAATAACAACTACAATTTTAATAGCCTTGTTATGTCTCGGCCTGGGGACAGAACCTATTTCCTACCCCACCTGTTGAAATGCGCAACACCAAGGCTGACAGTGAAGTATTGTCAAACAAGGCAGTAGAAAACAAATACATCGTTACCAAGTAGAGAGAAAATATCCAGATCTAAAACGTTGGAATTGGGGCAGAGATCAATTCGGTTTCTTCAATGTCCCCTTAGGAGAAGGCAGAAGAAAACCCCTCCCTTTAAGGACTCACGCAACTAAATCAGCCAATCAGCAAGTGTTTCATACGTTTGTAGTTCCTATCTAAAATAAGTTCCGGCTAATTACTGGG
>JAUMHH010179550.1:0-17343 GCA_032359455.1 Chlamys rubida
AGTAGTTGAGCTAGATAAGAAATTATACGGGGGCAGGCTCCTATGGAGAATTAACATTACTGGAAACAGGCCCTTTGATAAAATACGTTTGTGAGTCTTTAGGCCTTTAGTTACATCAATGAAATAGACGCCAAAAATCGAGGAGCAACAAATACAATAGGTGAATATTAAGTTCATGCATGAGTGCAACACACTTTATGCAGGTAGTCGCTTTATCTATTATTACAAAATCCAGGTTCTCCTAGAATTGTCTTACAACACAGGTCGATGCATAAATAGATAACGCAATTGCGTGTTTCATGTTTACTTGTCAGTGGAGACGGTACAATCAAATCTAATAAGTTTTGTTTGTATGTGTTAATACCTTTGCAAGGAAACCGGATTATTGATAACAAAGACAAAGACTGTACTGCACACCAGGAAACGTTCGCCAAGTCAAACAGAAGCATAACTATTACAGTAGCCAAGTCTCGTAGAGGGCTGCATCGACATACCCTTTCAGGTGTTCTGCTGGAGACAACGGCATACCACTATCGTAACATCTAAGACCTTCTCAAATCATGCTTTCACAAATAGAAATAGCCGTAGGTTTCGTATACAATCGAAACAAAATGACGTTTTTAAAGCATTTGAAGGTCCGTATGTTTAAAAGCAGTAGTAACACTCTTTCATAAAACCCCGTTTGTTCACGGTTACAATGTTATTAAGATCATGGCATTCGATTTTACTGCAAAACGTTTCCCTTTAATATTTTCCTATTTGGAAAACTACTGCTGTATTTTGGCAACAACTGCACATAACGGTCATTAAAAGCAGAGCTCATTTCTTCTCCTCGAACTGATATGCAGAACAAGTCGTGCGGCTGTAGAGTAGCTTACTTGGATTTCTGTCGTAACACGTTTTTTCTATTGATTTAGTCAAAGGGATGTACAGTTGACATTAACAGACAAGGGCGTGCTCCATAGGTAGTTGAACTAGTACAACAATGAAATGGTTAGTTTTGCTTACATCAAGAGGAGAAACATGACATAATATACTCACAGCGTTAAACGCCACAACAGTTAATATAACATAAATATCAGATATAAGTAGTGTACAGTGATGGTAATTGATCTAATCTGATGACGTGTATAGGTCTCACCCATTATATATTCCTTCGTGAATAATGAAATGCATACTTCTCTTTTATGCCCGCATACATTGTATCTCTCTTGAGTACTAAAATACCAGTTTATTCTGTAAAAAACCTTAACACTATTTTCTCCCGTGTTGCCATTCTTTCTTCAGTAGTAACACACTGAAAACGATATTTGTTGGTGAAATTAACCATTTTAGCAACATCTACGAAAATTATAGTGACTCTCCATTTTTCTCCGAACGTTTCATATTAGCATATCACTCTTCGCTACGTTTACGTTATTTTCAAAGTAGTATCATTCCAGTCTATCGCTTGTTAACGTTCGTTTTTCAGTAGCAAGACAAATATCAATCAATATCATATGAAGTCTTATTCAAGATACATATTTCTTATTACCTCATCCGTAAGAAGGTCAGTATTTGGACTTTGGAATCGTGACATCATGTTTTTTGTCTTAAATGCGACGTAACAATGTAATGACATCATGGCTTTTACCTAAAACTGACATCACCCTGAATGAAATGAAATAGCATCATATATAGTACTCCAAAATATAGCCTAGATGTATTCAAAGCACAACACGCTCGTAACACGGTGGTCAGGAGATAAACACTCAACAAAGTTTTTCCAGCTTCAACTAAAACGTTGGCAGCAATAAATTACTCACACCGATATACTTAACAGCTGCAATCTATTAGTGTTTAAATGGCAAACGGATTACACGAGCACATTACATGTCGACTGGGCGTCCATTACAAATCACATCACATTATATCTGTAATTGTGTATCATTTGTCATTACATGTAACAAAACATACCATTTATTGAAAATTACCACCAAATTAGACAAGGCAATAATTTTGATTTTTTTTTTAGTTTTTGATAAACGTTTAATAATTATGTATACTATATATAATTGTAACTTGTTAAATGGAGACAATTTATATCGCTCCTACAATCTACTACCAAAAATTGTAACTATGCATTAGAAACTATTTTTTTCCGGCATGACTATATTTTTTAAAATCATTTTTGAAAAAGACCATACCGTGCGGGATTTTTAATGATAAAGAAATACAGATTATATAAAATATTAATAACAGTGTTCTGGGTGGAAATACTCTGTGACCGGACAAGGATTCGAACCCTGGACGTCAGATTGTTATATTATCACTCTTACCGTCTGAGCTACCTGGTCAACAGACGTTTTTCAGCCAAACTTCACTACTGATATATCCAAAACGATGTTAAGGGGAGATAACTGTACAATAATGGAATCTTTAGGTGTTTAAGCCTGCAGTGTGACAGGAATCCTTAAGTCGAGACAGCTCAAATACACAAATATAAATATAGCTTTTTAGGTAATTAAGTAATACTGTGCTGTTTAAATCTAGTATTACAATGTACACATGCTATACTATTTCGTGTTTTTTGGATAAACTCAGTATTTTTAAGTGAAACCGTTGGAAAGGGTTGATATTCTGACATTGCCCTGCTGGAAATAGAAATACGATCAAACACATCAAATTAAACAGAATTTTCTCCAATTAAAAACAATAAGTTAATAAAATGTTTCCAATAATTCATGATTCAAGCGTTTAATAAGATAACGAAATTGGAGGAAGCAATGCTTTCTATCTAGATTCAATCTGTGGCATGTTTTCCATGCATGTAGATGTAAATGGTGTGGTGCTTTCAATGCCGGCTGCTCACATTAAGGACTAAAATAGTAACCACGGTGCATGTTTTACTGCTTAGGAGACGTATAGGTGGGAAACTGTCCATCACTGGAAAGGTCAGTAAATGTCCCTCAGGTGGAATATAATACTTTGTCGTTTTCGTTTGATGGATATTGTCATCAATAATTTGTGAACTAATCGGTTGTCGTGTTAGGAGACAAAGTTTGGCTCACGTACATCCAACAAAAAACGTGTCAATGTATTGAATCCCACGGTCTACATACAAAGTGCATTCTATCAGACTGTCAAGACGGTGCTGTAAATGTACGTACGTATGTTTCAACATCACAGCCAGTGCCTGCCAACAATTACCTGTGTTAGTTGTGTTCACGTGCAATTCCAAGTTATATTTATATACGCAGTTATGACTAAGTGACATAACATGTCTTTGATATACGATTAGCCAGGCACAGCGCGCGTGTGTTACAGCCACACGTGTATACACGTGTAAGACAATTCCCCGGGAGCCAGAGGACGGTGTTTTACCACATTATTTGCCTGTTAATTGATGTAAAAACATTGTACACGCTTTCCCCCTGCATTTATCAGCTGATGCACTGCCAATAGTAACGTTCCTATGCACCGCGTCACAGTGGGACAGTTGTCATACCCAGTATGTGTCAATGTGATTTAGCACCTCAACACTTAGGTGTGCTGATGAGAGCATTAGCAAGGACAAAATAGTTCTAGTCAACACCGAACGCGCAGCCGGATACTATTCATTTAACGGCAGTTCCAAATCATAGCAATATAATATAGACTACAAAAAAATCGGAACTTCTCATTCGGATAAAAGACTATACCAAACGAAATACTTTTTAAGAAGTAATGGACGATTTTATGACCTTCGTTACATGTCCTAGTTGCATTATAATTTGACATAGTACGTAGAAATCTTACCACAGTGGCCTATTAGGACACAGCAGAGATATACTTTAATCTCTCCTTGGCATTCCAGACGTACACGGCTTCAAAGTTTCTTCCCGTATGTTTGATATCACAAACAACGCTAATAACACACAATCGGATAGCACATGGCAATAAACTTGCGTAATGCTTTTTTACGGCCAGATGTTCCACCAACAGAAGTGTTCCTTTTACGGTTAATACTCGACCACTTGAGTTTTCTTCCAATGGCCGGCATTTTTTTCTGTACCGATTTGTCTTGGTGGTAATCAGTGGTGTTCCGGCAGGCTGGTTTGTTTAGGGCTGTTACGTGCTGGATACGTAATATATATGTATCCCTGTCATCGTCTTGTGTATTCGATAGGTATGGTGAGAGAGCCTATTCGTCACACAAGTACTGTTACCGTGGTATAATAATGCAAGGACCTAGTGCTGCGATTGTACTAGATAGGACTACCATTGTGCTGTTATCGGATTTATCAAAATTATCGAAACGACAGAGTGTAAGTAACATCAACCAGACGTCACACTGGGACGAACGGGATTAAAAATGTCCAGAAACATTACAATGTCTTCCGAGTTGGATCTTCGGATTATTATCACAAAATTAGCAAAGCAAGGCCGACGGGACTCCAGCGGGGACCTCATACCGGTGAGCAAACGTCCGAAGGACACGTAATGCATAAGCGGCTACCCCCGACGTCCAACCATCTGTTGCTGATGCGTGTCGGACGTGGGAGGACAGTCGGTGGGATTTAAGCTAGGATATGTTTTGTTTGATGTGGTTTGTGTTGTTAGTGGCACGCCAACCTCGGTAACAATGTGCCTGATGTCTGAGATTCAGGCCTTAAAGCGTGAGTTTGGCACTAACGTTGGTGGGTAAGAACAAATACACACAAATTTAGAATTTCAATCACTCATAACGTGTGAAGAAATATCCAAAATATTTACATAATTATGTTTCTTTGTGCTATTTTACTATTGTACTATTGTCCGTTTATTTTATAAGTAGATGTAATCATTTTCAAAATATGGGTTCATCACAAAAAACTATAATATAAAACTCAAAATATTGTTTAGATACCTTGCAATTGGAAAATCCGAATAACCATGTATTAAACATCTGGGTAGAATCCGAAGCATGTTGTAACTTATTCTAGATAATGGTTTATAATGTGTCAAATATAAGATTGTGCTAAAGATATTCCAATTATAAATAAGCAATTTTGAAAATATTCCAGAAAATATTCCAAAAAATATGACAAAAAACACTTATATCCTTTCATTTTGGAACTATTGAGATTACAAAATAACAACAAATGTGTTTTTAAGATTCTTTTGTTTATGATTTTATTTATATAAAACATGCGGGTTTCTTCAGCAAATTATGTTTATGTCTTATGTTCCAGTTTGTTTTTATATTTTGACCTGACAGAATTACAGTGATCGAAATCAGATATCAAAACGTTCTTTAATCATATCTGCTTCTAAGCTCAACAGATAAAACCAATGTAGATATATATAGCAGCAACGTATTGTATTGATATACCTTGTATTTATATCCAAAACGCTCGTAATCGCATTTTACCTTTGTGTCAATTGCCATTATCTTGCCGGGACCGTCGTCGTAAACCTGTAGCGAAACCATAGGTACCGATGTATATTGCGGCGTAACATTTATATATACCGGGTTATCGACACTACTTACATACAGGCACTTCTACGAGAACAGTTTGATGTGTATGCTATCTCAGTACAAAAGATACTTACGCAACGCTACGGAATATCTACGGCAAATTGCAATTGGATTTACGACCCCATGTGGAGACACAATCTCGTTGAAACCATTTCAGGAGCAGACATAGATAATGCTTCTCCAGCTATACTGTTCCGTGCATTGCAGGAGTGTCGTCTCCAGCTTAAACACCGCAGCGATTTCAAGCACATCCGGATTCTAATGCATAAAATAACATAAATATAGTTTTCAGATATGATAAATTGTATATATATAAATAATATTTTACTTTTTAAAGCTTCATTTTGTTGGATTTAGTCACATGTGAAATTGTAGGAACTACAATTCTTAAAAAAACAACATTCAATCAATTATGCTGACTTGTTATTTAAGAGAGTATTTTTATTTGTTTATGTTTGAATTGCATACCCCATTAACCTGCAAGTCAATGTTGACATAGACTGTACCAATATTGCCGTTATGTTCATTAAAACTATATAAACACTGAGAAAACAATTTAATCAGTTTCTTTTTGATAGAAACAAATATTGAGTTTTGCATAATTCACATGTTTATATCACTATTTGTTTAAACTAAACAGGGGATGTATATTCGATGTTAATGTAGGACGGGGCTAGGAAACCTACTTCGAAATCGTCAAAGTTGTGGACGTTCTGCCAGTGCTTCAATATATTACGCAATGTAGTGTCGTATAACGGATTCACATTGTCTGGGAAGCTGTAATTGTGGTCACAGACCAGGATCATATAGCATTGTAATGGTGGTCACAGACCAGGATTATAAGGCAAGGAAGACCAACACAAGAACGTCAGAACTAAAAATTTGAGATATTGATATATATTTCAGTTTCAAGATTTCTTATGAAAGAAAATGTTACAAGATATGTGAAATAAACAATCATTCCTTTAAGAGTTAAAATTTAGATATAGAAAGCCAAATAAAAGGAACATTTGATTGGCACCATTTTACCATGTTGTCTATTAAAGACTTTCAGTAGTATCAAAAATCAAAAGAACAAAATAATTGCCCAAAATGTTCCGCAACATATGTAGACATATTACATGTATATAAAAAGGAATGTGTGCCTTTAAAATCGTTTATCCATCATAAGATACTGTTGAGAAATATTGAAAGTAACTTTTGTTAGAATCATAAAAATGTGTTATTTTCAGATATACAAAGAACCCATGTGTGTTTCATTTTGATAGGTACAAGTAAACAATGGTTTGGCTTAATCGTTCGCGAATCGTCAAAATGATTATCTTTTTTGTTTTGGTCAATGCAGAATCAGTTTATAACATAAAGCGTTACAGCAAAGCTAACCACCTGAAGGCGTACACTATTCACTTGTAATACGAAGTTAAGTAGCACATTTTAAAAATTAACTTGAAAGTCTGTGCAGAAAGCCACTACATAATATATATAAGGTCATTAAATTATATGTACATTTCGAAAGTGTTACGTATGTATTTACTGCACTCCTCGATAAAAGGTCAATTCTGAGAACTCATTATCTGAAAGTACATTGATCTATAGCACACGCACAAACCGTATGACTTAATCTGACAGTCGGTGGTGATGTGACTTGAAACCTATAAACCAATACCATTCATTCAAACATTATTCTGTTTAATGCTGTTTAGCTTTGTTGAAAGTATTAAGTCTAGAGAAAACAACATGATGCTTAAATATGCCAAAAATATAGGGGAACCCATCTTTTAGTAGAACAGTATCTGTGCGGTCGCGAAATCTGTGTTGGTTAACGTTGGTTCAACCCCCGGTGTCGTAGACGTATTGGAACGGATCTCTACACGAGAAATTAGGATCTCTATAGCACATCCAGATTCGAATTCAACTCATTTTTTACAAAGATATTTGGTTTGAAAAAATAAGCACTGACCCTTCTGATGTACGCTGATGAGTTTCTTAACAGGAGTCGTAACCGTGTTCTTCTTCGTGTATTTATAGATAACTGATATGCTGTCAATCAAAACAGTACAACCAGACATAACATGACAGGGATCAAATATTCCCTAAAAATACATCATTGGTGCTCTGCCACGCTATAGCGTGATAGACAGGAGAAAGTAAATAGGGGTATTATGTTTTTTCCATAATTTGTCTATAGGGTACACTAGCTGGGTATATTGATATTAACGAACTGGTTATAATGACTAGTTTTTGCAGCAAGTCAGTTTCTTTCTCGACATTGCATGACGAAGTTATATTGTTTGACACTACTTACCAAATGAATGTAATTTTGTCGAAAAGCCAGTAGAAATGTAACTTATTTCTTATTGATGATGTGTCAGGTTTATGATTGACAGAGGGTGTTGTTGGAAGCATCCTCGTGCAAGCAGACGACAGGCCGTGTGAAATCCATTAACTCCGATGACGTAGGGCGTTATTGTCGGCAGCTGGTTTTGCAATGCGTTGGTTCCTGGATTTAATTAATTGGTCTAAATGTCAATGAGTCATTTGTCCGGTAGCTTATTCTGGTTCGTACACATGCGGGGGTCATTCTCGTCTGGACCTTAATATGTGTCCAATGAGTTAATCAAGTGCGGAAATATGATAGGTCCTGAGGGCTACCATTCTCACATTCACTTGTAATAAGCGTTGTCGTCCTTTGGATCATTTTCGTGCAGAGAAGTATTACATTGTACGCGCACCGTAAGTCATTTCCATGCAGAAATATAATATTTACCCTGTGAGATATTTCTTCTGCAGAATCGATCTGTCAAAACATTGTTAAGTTGGGATCAACTTTTTTTTAAAGTTGGCAATTTAGCAATAAAACCATCAGCTATTTTTTAAAACGACGTGTAAGTCATTCAAACAAACAAACAAAAAACAAATTTAAAACAAGACCAAATCAACAAAAACAAGGAACAAAGCACAAAAACAAAGAATTATGAAGGATTTTATTTTTTATGTTACTGTTTTGATGTTAAAAGTAAGCATTAGACACGCTTCACAACTCACGATAGTCTACCGTAAGACCGGTCTGTGTATGTACAAAATATATACTGTAAAAAGATATCTTTTTGCTGCATTGTCATATTTTTCGATTTTGTTGTCAGGTAGACTAGTTGAGGTGAATCTATGAACACATTTCCGTCTGTAAAAGTTATTTCAAAAACCCGAACCTACCACTAGATACACACAATGTAGTAACACATTTTCAATGTATTTTAAAAGTATGTTTATATACGATGCCGTTTTAATTGGCCTACCCTTATCGAACATTTATACTGTGTGTGTATCCTGATACTTATAGTTGTACCCGTATATATCGTCGTGTTGTTCTTTTAATTGTCTCGATTGTTTTATCTGTCAGCAAATTATGTTGAATGCTTTTATATAAGATTTTCTAACATGTGTAAACTTATATATAAATATATTTTTAATACAAGCTTCTGACTTCATTCTTTTCTTTTTAGTTGAGCCAGTTGACCGAGGACAAAGTTCATGGTATGTATATCACAAAAAGATCTAAGTATAGTAAACCTTCGTTATACTGCCGTTAAACAATATTTTGGCATTATAAAGGATATATTGATATATCGAGGACAAAGTATAAAAGTATCGTGAAAACACCCCAAAATGAGGACTTGAAATATGTTGGTTGGGAGCAAAGTGACAAATAAAAGGAAAGGCATTATATCGAGGATTTACTGTAATGTGAAAACATTGATATGCAAATTCATTATTGAGCTTTGATCTTTATATCTTAAAATACTTTTCAGTAAACCATTGGTACATGTAAGACCGAGTGAGTTGTTAATATATCAAGCAAGTAGAAAAAACATATAGCTAAAACGAGTTAGAATTCAATAATATTTTGTCTGTTCTGTATTGTAAACAAAGGTTTTCTAACCACTTTGCTATATTGCATTCCATTGTCCTTTCAACAACAATCTTCTATGAAATGTACTAAAGTGTTCTGGCATCATCTGAGTACGCTGTACACAAACGTTCTAGATGGTTTGAGATTCTATTTTTGATACGCTGTCTCCAAGCATACAAGTTTCAGGAAAACATCAAGAATCTGACTGTTGATGTGTTCGTTTCCTACCTGCCACTGTCTGCTCACTTTGATGGATTGGTGGTAGATTTCTTGGCTCTACGGCGCCATTACACATACAAGCTTGGAAGTCGTTACATCAAAGACACAATGCCTACCTAATTATGCAGAGTAGTATATATGCTCTCGTTCTGTGCCTCAGAGGCTAGAGTTCATTGTGAACGGGCAGATTGAAAACCAATGTGCGGCCTAGCACCAATGCTATGTCAGGGTTCGAAATCCCTCCATCTTTTTTGAGATAGCAGGATTTATATATTTATATCCATCCTTCCCCTTTGTGACTTGGAATAAACAGCCATGTTTCGAGTAGATCCACAAGGTAAGATCACAAATGCTAAAAAGAAATTATAATCATTGAAGTCAAAGATCGTTATTGGTTTGCTGAAATCCTTTTGCTATACCAAGGTTGTTAGTTGTTACTTATGCATACAATTTCACTCTCTTTAAAATTCTTAGTCTTATCCGTCATTTTAAAATTAAACTGAGTAAG
This sequence comes from Chlamys rubida, assembly GCA_032359455.1. NCBI lineage: Eukaryota > Metazoa > Mollusca > Bivalvia > Pectinida > Pectinidae > Chlamys > Chlamys rubida. The sequence continues at coordinate 10,117 of JAUMHH010179550.1, forward strand.
TGATTGAATGAAATTTATTTTGGATTGCAATGTTAGCGCCAAAATTGAAAAAAAAACGGATGTTAATGCAAACCCTGATTATAGTTATAACACTTGTTGACATCCTCAATAACAGGAAGGTGAGGTCTCCTATAGGACTCGTAAAACGTCTCCCCATGTTGCTGCTGTAACTTGTAATAACACGTCTGACAGACATTGTTTCTCTAACCACGCACTAATGAAACCATATTGTTTGACACACTGAAGCTATTGCAAACCGGAAGTAGATACTTAAACGTACAAAGGTAATACCTGTACATAGCAACCAGTGGTTGTTCCACAGTGTAGTTAAGATCTAATGGTGGAATCAGAATGCCAATTGACGTAATTTCTTGTTTCATTATTTAGTATCTAACGCGATCAGTTTTGTTAATGACATATGCATTATTGTGCTACGCAGATAGGTGTAAAGCTTATAATGGATACACGCAACTTTAATCAGATAACTGAAGATAAAGAAATGCAAACTGATTCGAGATGATTTTTTGGGTTGTTATGCAAATTATTCTATTGATTTGTTAGGCATACTTGTATGCATTACACCAAAGGACATTAAAATTATAAAACGGTTTCAGTTCTGAATTGTATAATAGGAAAAAGTCACTCACAAGTCTACGTCATCGGTAAATAAAAATTATAATGGTTGGTGAACCCAACTTAATTGATTTTATTTTATAAAACTTGAACGATATTTTCTATTTGGGTTATTCACGGTTGCCGTTGCTACTATAAATGTAGACTTTCAATTGCAGTTTTGTTATCGAGCGTTTACTCTGTCGCATATTTTCTGTTTGATTGTATTTCAAATCATGTCTGTTGAATCTTACTAAAGTAATACAGCTAGTTGTATTACATACCTGGTAAACATCAAACTGAAATGATACAGCCTGTCTTTAATTTACCTGTTGAATCTAACTGTAGTGAAACACCATTTGTTTGCATAAACTATGTACCTGTTGAATCTAACTGTAGTGATACACCAGTTTCTTGCATAAACTATGTACCTGTTGCATCTAACTGTAGTGATACACCAGTTTCTTGCATAAACTATGTACCTGTTGAATCTAACTGTAGTGATACACCAGTGTCTTGCATAAACTATGTACCCGTTGAAAATAACTGTAGTGATACACCAGTTTCTTGCATAAACTATGCACCCGTTGAATCTAACTGTAGTGATACACCAGTTGTTTACATAAACTATGTACCCGTTGAATCTAACTATAGTTATAGGGCCAGTTGTTTACATACCTGTTGAATCTTACTACAGTGATACACCAAGTTTTGTTAAATACCTGTTGAATCTTGATTTCAGGATACAGCTGGTTTGATTGGATACCAGCTGAATATTACTTTAGTGATGCGGCTAGTTTTATTATGCACCAAGTGTACATTAATGAATCTTACTATAGCGGTAGAGCTAGTTAATTACGTATGTTGTCAATCTTACTACACCCTTGTGGATCTAACTAGTCGCTTTACACTGATCAAATCGACAAATGAAAGTAAATTAACATCATTTTTCCGCCCTTAACGTCGTTTTGTCAATCGTTGGTGCTGTGTCCAAGTTTTTTAAGAAGCTATTTGAACTGAGCATATAATTATAATATCGCGAGGGATGTTTTGTGAAAAGAAATTTAAATTTAAAACTGCATATAAAGAAGGAAATCGCAGCCACATATGTTTTTACCTTTGGTTGCGCTGATTTCTCACTTTTGTTTCGCGAAAGTACAAAACAGTCAGATTATATTGTGACGTCAGTGTTGCTAAGAGACTCATTGAGTTCTGGAATCTCAAGAAAATCGGTAGTTTTCTCCTACGTCTAAGGTATTCATCTATGTTCCAAGATCATGTCGTATTAATGAAATATCTTTAGACTTTATTTACTTCATTATAAAATTAGAATATATTTCTTGAACATGTACAACAATCATGAAGCAATTTATTTTTCCAAATTGTATTAATCACTCTTGTCAGCTCGGATCAAAGAATGCAGGGCCTTAATGTGGGAGGAACTACTTAAGCATAGCTGGAAAAATAATGAGAAAAACGAACAAATATAAATAGATAAAATGAAAAACAAAAAACCCGAAATGTAAAAGCCGGATGAACCCTCGGTCCATAGAAATTATATTAAGTATGCGCTGATATACTTATAAAATTTACTGCTACCGTCATTACGCGTTCTTGATAATGCTCAGATAACATTAAGATCCTTGTAACACTGCTACCAATTTGTAAATATGTCTGGCTATAAATTCGTCCTCATTTTATTAAAGCATTAACGTAGGATTTCAATGTCATGCCAAATAAGAAATTATTGTAAAAATGAGGCTTGTAAATTATCAGCGTTAGTGCGAGACATTAGGTTCAGTAAAATATAGGATTCTTGCTTTTGTCTTGATACTTGTCAATTGAAATATATTCAAGTATCTATATCATTTTTGATAACTGTCAGTGTATAAGATAAACCCTGGATATTTGTATACCTGAACTATTGAGCCTTTTTACATCAAACGATTTTACCTGTTTATCAAACAATGACAAAAGGCAAACTCTTCACACACCTGGTGTCCGTTTGTTGAAAATCAAAAGTTAAATACTTTAATAGGAATTTGTCTTTCAAAATCAAATTAATAGTTAGCGAAAACATCATTTTAGCGTGATAAATCAATGTTTGAATAGAACCATGACCACTGTTAGCCCCGAATATGTTTTTATATATTTCAAACCCATAGGTTTCTTCAAATGAGTCAAAAATAAAAGGATAAAAGGTAAAAAACAGGAAACTTCATTGTTCGCAAGTGTGGTGTACTCATATCCATTGAGGAACTCAAGTCCTGTAGTACAAACAGGCTTGTGATATTGTGCAGATAAGTAGAGTTAATACGTCAGCGACACTTTAGTCAGCAGCATGGATGTAACTTGATCACCTCTGTAACAAATGTGTGCAGTTATACTTTAACTGTGTCTTTATAGCGCTATATTTAATATATCTAGGATTACCAATCCATAACTTCCTCACCATAATATGTAAACAGCATTCTCATATAACATTAAAGAATACTTTTTATACATTCGTATGATACACATTAAATTGTTATACATAATTCAACAGCGAAAATATACAAGGACAATATAAAGGACAAAATATACCACAGCGTCAGCAAATACTGTAAGGACAAAATATACCACAGCGTCAACATATATTGTAAGGACAAAATATACCACAGCGTCAACAAATACTGTAAGGACAAAATATACCACAACGCCAACATATACTGTAAGGACAAACTATACCACAGCGTCAACATAAAAAGGCAGAATATACGACCAAGTCTAAACACAACTGCAACATTACCATAGTTTCAACACCCAAGGACAAAATATAACACAGCCTCAACAAGCCTTAGCAAACAGGATTGACACACTACGACAAGTTATATCGCATCGCTTACATACATTCATACAATCGCCAAATCGTCAAAACATTAATAGAAAATATACCCCTGCGTCAACATACCAAGACGAATCATACCGCAGCGCCAAAACACAAGGACAACCTATACTTCATATTGTCAACAAAAATTAACGAGATATTATTCTGCAGCGAACATGCATAATACATAATGCATACCACAACGTCAATAAACAAGCCAAAATGTGGCATCAGGTACAAGGACATATCATACCGTACCGTCAAAGCAACTGGATAAAACTGGGAAAATCAAAATGGGCATGATGAGAACACAATATGAAATAAAAATATCAAATCAGAAAGAAATACAACATGAACAATAACAACAAGAATGTTCTGATTCAGACGTCCTTCAACAATTCCCCTCTCAGAATCATAGGCATACGATATATCTATGTATGGTAATACTGTTACCCCTGCAACGTAAAGCTTAATAAGAGTTTGCCAGTTGTTCTTTTAAATTTTCAAGTAGGAGTAAAGCAAAATCTAAAACATCCCCTGTCTACTTTCAGTACTAGAGATTGGTAAAGAAAGATTATATTGATATATATAAGGATCAAATTTATATTGGAAAGCCATGTTTCGTAGTGGTAAGCATTTTAATTTTCACTAACCACTGATTTAAGTAACCCAAACTTTGAGCAACCGTTGTCTTTTTTCTCGGTATATATATTAGTGGAGTTATTTGTACTGGTGTATTCTATTTTTTGCACCAGTAACGTTCTGTTTCTACATGTTTCGTATAACTTCATCAGCCCCAGTACCTGTCAGACTAATATATGATGACGATGTTCATATCCGCCACCTGGTGTACGCCAAGAGCTGCTCGTCCTCATCAAAACGTGTGTACACCGCTTGTTAGTACCTCAAATCTACACAATACACGTGTTCCGGTGTCGAATAGTCTGTTCGCGTTCTCTGACAAACATGTTTACTGGAGTAATAGTAATCACAAGCACAGCGACAGCCCTGGCCAAGTGTCGGCGATATTCAACAATGTAATTATTTCTATTGTTATTGTATTTCTTATCAAAACAATCACGTTTATTGACCGTTATGCTGTGTCAATACGAAGCGGTGTCAGGTACAACAAACATCATCATGTAGGTGGCTATTTTAAACAGCAAGAGATTACCACGGTGTGAACAAAATCGAAAAGTGATGAAACTAGGGCAAAGTATCATCAACGTACAAGGAGAATAAGACAATGTGTTCTTGAGCTTTATTGAAGACACTCACGGCCTAAGTTTGGGTCAAATTCAAGTAATGACAAGTAATCAAAGTTAGAACCGCGGTAGTGACATCGAAAGTTCAGTGCTTGAATAAATGTTATAAATAACTATAAAAAACATTTAAATAAAAATATCAAGATGTTAATACCAGTTTTAATAAGCTGAGAAAGAAATACGCATTATAACGAACAGACACGCATTTTATGTTGACTTATCTGTGCTTTCTTCTGATTGGTGCACTTTTTGATACGTACGCTTGTAATGTGTTATGAATGGAACTGTATGATAAGCAATCCTTCGGTTGTATGTAATAGAATTTCATCTAGTATTTATTATACAATTATCCCCTTTTGTCTATTTTGTCTAGGTTATTCTCCATTACGGCTGTAATATGTATTGAGAGGATCGTGGGGTCGTCGTATTCGAAGCAGATTATAATAGTCGTGTTTGGACGCCATAATCCAGCAATATAACAACGCGAGAATTACGTGATATATTTGAACGAAAAAATAAAACATCGCCAATTTTATCACTGAAAAAGTATTTTAATTTAAAAACTAAACATGTGATGACAATCAAAACTAACATTATACACTTATCTTTTAACATGTTATAATGTGTAGTGTATTTGATAAAATAAACCGTTTTGTATACAATATCTACTTTTGTTCACATCTATTGCTTACAAAGATTGATATTATTAAATTTTGATGTAAAACATCTAATTAAATATAAATTTTGTATGTAAAATAATTTAGAATATGGAACCTTCGAGAAAGTCATCATAGCTCCTTACAAATATAAACTGTTACATGCATAAATGATTTCATATGTGTTCTCCTCCTCCAAAGAGGCCTCAATGCCAGACGTGACATATGGTACTTATAGTGTGATTTAAATTCTTGGTTGATCACATCCAAAGTGGTTGCACAAATGTTTAGCCTGCTACAGTATAACAACATACATTACACACTCCCGCGCCAACTTTTATTGTCTATTTACATTACACACTCCCGCGCCACCTTTTATTGTCTATTTAGTAATTAAACGGTGCCGGTTAGTGTTATGCAATATTGCGCTCCATTTTGTTGGGGTTTTTTGTCAAATACTATACAAATAATACAAATCAAATGACGTTAAAACAAATATACAAAATTGGTGAATAGGTATTTAGTTAAAGAAAGTTTGCAAGGTAGGACTATAGTATATTTGCTAATCTCATGTTTTTGTTGTGTGTTATCTTAAGCCACAGATTAATTCGTGCATCATTACAGTTTTGTTTTGCCAGATAAATACGTGTTTACGCATTGCTTATTTCCGTTTCCCATGAACTGTTTGTCAACATTAGCATTTCTTTTTAACAACAAGCTTTCTGGCTGATATTTGGTAAAATTTCAATTATGAAACAGATAAAGTATTATGGATATTCCTTCACAGAAAAGTATACGCTAACTTCTATTAAATAAAATCTAAGCAGATTGTTTAAAAATAATATGAATATTTTGTGGAGTTAGCGTGAGCCCGTCCAATGCAAATGGCATAAAGTTATCATATAGCCTAACAGCTTCATTTGTCAATTATCAATTTCGTGTATACGCTTGCTAAGAATCACTATATTTTCGCTTGTACTTATTTTCGAATTTATGCTTGTAGGTTTTAGTGTTCGATTGAGAGGACGCTATTTCAATATTAATATGATGTATTTGTTATATAAAGAATTGGAGAATGATTTCAAATCGCGAAAGGTTCTCGTCGCGAATGAACGCAAAAACTTATTTCTCGCGAAAAAAAGTGATATTTAGAAGTTAAGATATCTTATGATAATTTACGTATGTATTGACGGTATATGTGAAGAGATTTAGGTGAATTTTAGTCACTGTTATTGACACAAGATTTGTCCAGTACCCACAAACAAACCACATGACTCTGGCACAGCTTGTGAAACATTCGAGATGTTATTTTAAAGCGGATGATCATTCGGTGGCATTTCTTCTTTCAACAGAATACAAGGAAGCATTCAACATGTATGACAAGGACCATGACGGCATCATCTCCACACAGAAGCTTGGGGCGGTACTGCGGGCTCTGGGGCACAACCCTACCGAGATCGAGATGCAGGAAATGATTGACGAGATAGACTCCGAAGGTAAAAACCACAGGTGGACACGCCTACCTTGACGCAATATATTGTTTTTGCGGCTGTTTTTTTCATTTTTGTTGAGCGTTACAAATATCCTTCATTTTGGCTTTTTGGCGTGATGTCAACTTGGTAGAGAACCTAATAATGATTATGTTGTTTTTTATTAGAGAGTATTAGAGGTATTGATTAAATTAATTTGCAGTAGCATATTTGTGTTGTATTACAATACATTCCGATATCAGTGTGTATTATTGGAGTAGGACAATACATTCCGATATCAGTGTGTATTATTGGAGTAGGACAATACATTCCGATATCAGTGTGTATTATTGGAGTAG
>JAUMHH010179550.1:17443-31699 GCA_032359455.1 Chlamys rubida
GACAATACATTCCGATATCAGTGTGTATTATTGGACTAGGACAATACATTCCTAAAGGAATATACCTGATCGGTCTGACTAATTACTTAATCTTTAAAATCATGACTGAAAGAAAAAAGATAATTATGACAATGTGTGTGATTGGTCTTTTGTTAACTCCCTCATCTCTATAACGGTTTATCTGATTGTGTTATAAATTACATCATCTTTTAAGCAGCGTTCCTCATTGGTCTGAATTACTTACATAATTCCTTTAGCAGCAATTGATTTATTAAAGTACTTCCCTCTTGTAACAACAATCTGAGCTACCGTCCCATGACGCCATTTATTTAATATCCCACATTTGAGTCAGAACTATGTTACTATTTCAATCCGACTTAATGCTTAGGTTCAAATGAATGTAACGGTGGGATAGCTATGCACGCCATGGTTTAATGTGTTTACGTCATCATTTCTATTACAATTCAACTATAACATCTGATACCCTACCCTTACTTTGATGGTCTAGTCTTTAAACAGACATATAGGTCACTAATTAAACGTTCTATGCGATATAATCATTACAAAATAGTTTAAAGACAACCTGAGTGTCATCGGCAATAATTTGAATGCTGAAAAATATAATGAGAACTCGTTTCAGAGTCACGTGAAATACGTGTTGAATACACATTGGATATAAAATAAAAATTTAAACTTAACAATATTCCGTCCCTTAGACTTACATTAAAACGTATTTGTAAGCTGACCATGCTTTGTAACAGCGAGCGAAGATGATTGCTATCAGTCTGAATGCTATATAAACGGCGTATACGTGAATGTAATCCTATATTGAAATCCTATATCTGATGCATTGTCATTAAGATGGTAGATCTTTGCGCAATCGAAATGTAGGTTCTTATTCAAAACGTCGAAATATTCGTATGGGCGTTTTGTTTAGGATGAAAAGCTGTCAAGTTCTTGTGTATATATAGGTACCTATAAAGCTGTTTGGCTTTAATAATAACACGTAATATCGTGATGGCGTCCCTAGATAGGTGGTAGGTCTATATCATTTTGGTTGTCTCTGACAGCAGCCAGATTCTCAGTTTCCCTGGTTGATCGGGGAGTTGATATTAAATGATGCGTTCAAGTATTGCGGTATTCTCCAACTATCTGAGATGATTTTCGCAGGTTTCTGGCACTAGTTTGATTGTAAGTGTAGAAGCATATCATAAAAAGATTCTATAGCATGTTAAATGTCAAATCATAATTACATGGATCCAAATATCTGCAAAACACTTACCAGTTGATAAGGTTTTGTATTACTGGCAGGCTTTTAGACAACACCATTCCTGGAGCCAACTTAATATTGCCAACAAGTCTCCAGTCTATCTGATGTGTTTCAAGTATGCACTCTCTAAATTTAGAACGGGCGATATTTAGTTTATGAATTATAAATGCAAGCATAACTGATACCAGACACGCATGCCTGTTGCAGGTACGTAAGTGGGCGGCCATCGTTATGCAGTCCGTGGGTATGAGTTCAACTGTGCTTTTAACATCCCAGTCCATATTTTTGTTGCCTGATTTGCTGAAACAAAGACTTAACTGACTTTTCTTTTTTTTTGTTTTCTTATTTTTAAAACATTTAACCATGCATAAAATAATCTACCTGTTTAACATTTAAAAATGTCAAGGAAAAATGTCAAAGTGAAAACAGGAAAAGACGTTCTTATTTGTTAATTAGATTGTGCATCTAGTAAAACATAAAACAAGTGTATTTCGAACCTAAGTGAATAAGCCTTTAAGAGATTTTAAGAATATTTATTGCAAGAATCTCATTCAGGTATTACAAATTTGCACGACTTGGCTCCGTTTAGGAGTTTAGATAATTGTGTTTTATGACAACTTTGTTGATCTCAACTCATGTTTTCATTTATACTAGATGGATATTATAAAAACAATATTCATATATGTCGTGTGTAAATTATATGGCATAATTCAGTGTTAATAAGCACACCACGTATGCATTATGATAATAATACACGTTTTAGTGTTACTCGCGATGTTAAGGAACACTTCCCCATAAGTATTACCTTTATATAATACAACTGTGGTAACCCGTATCTATATTTATTTCAATATTATCCTTGAAATAATATTTCGTTTCCTGTGGAACTGACAGAAGGTCTACATATTGATGTCTCTCAATGTGCAATGCAATCAGGAAAAGTGCATGACATGTGTTTTGCACTAATTTTGCAGACGTTACGATTAAATCAACAAATAAGACATGTAAAATCATATTGCTGTACGGTATGTACTGTTCCACAAACATCGTGTGTTGTTTACTATTGTTGCCTGTCAAAAACAGCTGGTGCTTTGTCACAAGTGTATCTTATTGCTGTGGCTAATTACATCTTGTTTTATATATTGTCCTAATGTTTTCTGCTACTCCGATAAGGAATGCTCCATTACATCTACAGTGATAACTCCGTTTCTTTGTGATTTGTAGATACCGGCTCCGTAGACTTTGAGAGTTTTCTGGACGTTGTGATGAGTCGTGACATTGATGACGAAGACCACGAGAGGGCGCTACGTGAAGCCTTTAAAATGTTTGACAGGGACGGGAATGGCTATATAGACGCAGAGGAATTACGGCTATGTATGATGAATCTAGGTGAGAAACTAACACAAGACGAGGTAGAAGAAATGATCCGAGAAGTGGATGTCGACTTTGACGGTAGAATGAACTATGAAGGTAGATATTCCTTAATTTTATTTATTTAGTATATTATAGTTATTATTATAACTGACCAAGGTAACTACATATGAATAGATAAGACAAGAGGCCGCGTTGGCTTAATGTTTTAACTGCCCGACCATCTATGATCACTGGACGTCCACCAATGGGTCGCGGTGCGAAACCTACAAGGGGCAGTCGCAAGGTACTAGCCGCAGGTCTGTGGTTTTTCTCCGGGTTCTCCGGTTTTCCTCCACCACCACCACCACCTAGCTAGTCCTTAAATGACATAAACTGTTAATAGGACGTAACGCACACACAAACAAACCGTACGATTATACGTAAACGGATACTAAATATGTGATAAAAATACTGTTATTAACACCTTTCAACACCAGAGCTAGCATGCATTTTCATATGTTCTGCTAAATTCTGAAATAAATTATAATCTGTTATAGGTATATATCTCTGGACAAAACTTTAAAGTTCTATTTTTAGATTATAGAGTTCAACAAACTTCTCCCGTGGTTGAATATTTCATCGAAGAGTCAATGCCCGTAGGATTTATATAAATTATCAACATACTTGAAAGTATTTATATAATATTGATCTGCGTAAACAAGTAGATATACGATATGTGATCCCTTGTTGTTATAAAATAAAGGTTCAAAAGCGGTTAAACAGGATGCTAACGATATAATATGTTGGTATATCACTTATGAGGGTTGAAGCTCCCTAGCTGTTTATAAAGGTTATTATCCACCAAAACAACCCCAAGTCTACAACGGATGTTGTGGCCAAGTAGCACGCGCACTAACGATTCACATGTGTATTCAGCAGCTGCCGTGTACCGGGGTTTAATACGGAATCATACACGTAGAAAGAGATATATATGACGTTTTATTAATAAATATTTACACTTGGTAGAGAAATACACCACAATTCCATCATCGTTTACGATATAAGATTTATTGTTTCACTGTATTTACAAGGAGGACATTTAAAGTTTTATAAGAAAAATATCCTACAAGCTGCATATTGTCTCTTTGATTATTGATATTAATTTGATGTCACAGTGAACTTCTTAATGTGGATCCTTTCCTTCTATTTCAGAATTCGTCAAACTAATGTGTACAAAGTATCCGTTGACGTAGTAACCATGGTGATCGTCATCTACATTAATAACTAATACTTTGCCTCAGGATCGGATGTGATGCCTGTGATACGTCACCAAATTACATCGTCATAAGACATCAGTTGATGGTGTGTTACTTTGCAAGTTCCCTGACAGGTCAGGTTGCATGGAATATATAACTCACTTACGGGTGACGTGGTGTTGACAAAACAGTCTGGTGTTAAAAAGAATGTGCTCTTACATGCTGCGAAAGTGGGGGAGAAAAACGTTTCCTTCATCGAAATATATATTTACTAGAGATATGACGCCACCCTTTTCATGCAAGCTACTGACTTGCGTTTGAGTTACATTTCTCTACATATGGAAGGGATTGTGACCAGGTTCTTTGTTATTTGCGTGAGTTTATAACTAAGACGGATGCGTGAATAACTGCATATTTCATTTTGATTCTATGCATAATTGTGTATGGTGTGATATGTACATCATGTGTTTCTTTTTCATGTTATCTTAAAAATCGAGACAAATATCTACTTTAAATCTTTGTCTGTGTATTTGCCTACCTCGCTAAATTCATGGAGGAGACGACACTTCAAACTAAGCATAAATCAAATTAAACAATGTTCACGCTTTAGTAGAGATAACTTATTTCAACAGCGTTTTCTGAAACCTGAAGTCCATCTTTGTGCTTTTCATAAAGCTGTTCAAGAAAGATGAGGCAAAGTGTTGGTAGTGCATTGAGATTTTACGTTCAAAATCGAATACGTGATCTCTGTAGGAATTTGAATGTCAGACGACGATTGCCTATTTTTGTATGCAACATATATCGCTCACGATAAGAAAACAATCCTCTTTTTCGTTTAAAAGTGTTTGATAAAGTGCATGAAATACGGACCTACGTCATATAAGGATAATTTCACAATCAGTATTCGTTTTTTACAGCGTTTTTCAGCAAAAGAGTAGTATCAGTTTTACATATTTTCGCAGCCAAAATAATTTCTCTCAAGTTAAATATCGTAAGGCCAGTGCCCGCATATATATATGTACATAAAACAATACAATGAGTTTCTAAGGACCTCTCTAGCGCTTTCACCTCTTATATATATAGACAAACGGCAAAAGTTTTTTGTATTGTTTTTGCAAGAGACTTGAGTCTTTAGATAAACCTTCATTGTCCATTTCAAGAGTATCTATATTGGAAGACAGAGAGAGATATACACTTCTGACGGCGACAATTCAACTACCGGTTGTTTATCTACGATGTGATTGTTTGTTTGTTTGTTTGTGGACACCCAATATGTTTTACAGGAGTCGTATCCTTTTAATCTGTTATTATTTTGTTGTTGTATATATTTGTATTTATACATACATTTACATAAATATTAGTACATTATTATTGACCCGTTTAATTCGATTATGCGATTGTGGGATGAAAGCGAAAGTTGGTATGACTGTTTTTTTATACATGTATATTTGAACTGTATTCACATTATATTAAGAATCAGGATCCGATATCTCGAAAAAAAACTTACTAAGCCCATTTTTGGGGGAATTTACTAAAGATTATTAATCGGTTAAAAATTATATATTTTTTTCTGTTGATATGGCATTTCTGTGTATAGAATTCTGCAATTTATCACAGCAAGGAGGAAAAGTTCGGAAGAGGTGCAATAAGTGTGAAAGAAATCAAAACAGAATCCAAAAGCCGTATTATTCATATTAAAGACAATGTGTACCAATATTTGCAAAAAAACAAGTTCTCAAAGACCATCTCCAATTCTTCAACATTGCTATCATATTTTCATTACCATAGTCTTCATTGTGACTCCAGGATGGTAGGACGTCATATTTATCGTTTGAATTTAGGCGTTGCACAATTGCCGTCATTATTAAATAAAGCAAAACGCAAAAATATGTCATTGGCGAATCAACTTCTTAACATGATATTTATTTAGTAAAAAATTGTTAAGGCTATTTTTTTTATTCCCAATGAAGGTTTAAACATTTCTTACGTAATTTATTAGAAGTGAAATAATGTCAGATAAAGTTAAACAGTTTTTAACACCTTTTGTGAGTAAGCAAATTGTATTATGAAAAGAAGGTTGAACGTAAGCATATCCCAGAAATCAAGAACAAATCTTACTCCTAAAACTGAAAACGTGTATGTTTTTTCAATCTTACTTGTTCAAGTGAATTTTTCTGTTTTTTCTTACCAGAATTTTGACAGTTAAATTGTATGCTATTCTTATTAAAATATTTGCATATAAATAACCGATATTTGGACATCATTATATTTCTATTAAAATGTTTGCGATTTTGTATATCGCTATACATCTTTAAAACTATATTCATTCATCCCCTGTAAGTTGTCTTTCTTGGTTATTACTAAGTAGTTTCTTGTTCATTATATTACTTGCAAAGTAACAACCTAAACGACTATCGAAATTCGTAACACACCATTATTTAAAAGTGTATCAGTGAGTGTAACAAAACAATTTACATGTATATATATGAAATCATTGCACCGTTATACATAGCTTGCACAGTTTATTCTTACTGAAACTGACATTTTGTATAGAAAACAATGTTGTATGGTTTGTGTGTTTAGGTCAAGCTATTGACAGTAAACAATTCAATGCGTGTCCCCTCCCCATCATATTATGTGTTTTAATGAAAGAGATGAATTAGATTGAATGCATTTTTGTTGAATATTTGTTTTTAAATATTGTTTAAAATATTTGAAAGAAAAACTAAGGTTTGTTCTTTGTATGCCTGTACTAAATAATATAATAATGATTTGTTACTTCGCTAAAGAAACTGATCATACAAAGTTCCTGTTTTGCCTCCTAGCTGTGACACAGGAATCAAACAACAGTCATTGTTTATATTACGGTCACTCTGTTGATGTGAGGTATGTAATATAAAACTTAGTATACTATATATACACGATCAGGCTAGGGATCATGCACTTTGTTTATCTTAACATTTATATAGCAAATTATCATTGTACGAATGTGGAATATAACACAAAATTCCAAGTTCTAAGTGAAAAAAATTAACAAATATGGATTGGTAATCCTCGTGACTTTAGAGTCTTGCAAAGTAACACCTCAATCAAGACACAAATACGTATTTGAATGCTGTACCTAAGTGTTCCGTGTCGCACCAAATCTTTAAGTCACAAACATGCTTACATCACATATTCAACTAATGCATTTTTCTCTTAACATTACATTAGCTGGGTCCTACAGAAATATTTGGGACCGACACTTTAAATTTAGATTTAGGTCTTTGTGGAGATCCTGGTGCCGACTTCATCTTTTTCACAATAAGACGATGTCCATCATTTACAATCGACGTTATGTCCAGAGCTTCCCGTTTTGTCATACATTGTCATACATTCTTACAAATGTAATTTGAGAGTTCTGTTGATGTACCTCTTTTCAAACATTTTTTTACATTAACATTAAAATTGTCACAAATATATAGCTGTGTTTTCTGTGTGTTTTGTTTTAAACGTTTTCTCGAAAACGTGAACCTAATTGTAAGGATATATGTTGTTGCGCCTGGCAGAGTTTGCACTACAACCCCAATATTTTAAAATTATTATGGTGTGCAAAACTTGTTGAATTTTGTTTTCTATATCTAGTTTGATTGATATAAACATGTATGCAATAAAACTCTTTCTGTGATGTAGCAGAATATATTTAGATTTAGTAAGAAAGATATTTCCCCTGCTTATAGAAATACCTAAACATGCGTAATATTAAATAGGTGGAAATCAAGGCATCTTTTAATAAACATATATAAAAAACGTCTGTTTTGCCAAAAAGATTGCAAAAATGTTATTTTGAATTACATATAAATAGAAGTTTTCGTATTATTTCAAGAGCGAAATGGGTGCTTCGACAGAGCGTCTCAGTGCTCTGTGTTTAACTCATTCACCCCTAAAATTTCATTATGAACTATTCCAATCTTTGAACTGGAAGAGTGGTAAATGAGATAATCTCCAAAGTAGGCGAGTTCATTAATTATACTCTAATTTTCTATTTCCTAATATTAAAGACATTTCCACTTTCCTTTTATCACACTTATGTTAATATTTTATATTACTACCATATATTACATGTGAAATAGACACGCACATAATATCAATATTTGATTTAAAATCGAAGACAGAAGATCCAGTTACAATGTCGTCCTTTACATACTAAGAATAATAAAAGAAGTACATCCAGGGAATTTTTAATTGTTCTTTTCTGAAAGCATCATCCGTGTTGTCTTATCTATATAAAGGTAAACATTGGTGGATTCATTACTCCAAAGTGTCTCGTAATGTTTAATGTTTGGTCGGACAACTTACCACGATGTACCACGAGATATCTCATAAACCCCGTGTTAAGATGTAATTGTCTCTACTGCATCACGAAATATAGATAACTTTGATATCTCATATAATATATCTTTAATTAATTTAAAAACATCAGTTTTTTATTTGAAAATGTATGTATGCAATCTACCTATGGTTATATAATGTAAAGATAATATGCCATACAGTTGTATTCCAACCAATCTGTAATTTATATCAGTTCGTTCAACATCAGTAGCGTTTAATACTGATAGGATTTACAATTATCACTTCAAGTTATTAATTTTGAAGATATTTTGACCTAGATATATGGGGAAATACTCAACAGCAGATACACAATAGCAGACACATAACACTATTCTCAAACCGGTCGACAAATGTTTAAGTAATCTTTTAAACAGGAGACGTCAAAACGGAAACATTAAGTTATTAGTAACAGCCGGTGTGTAGTTCTATTCGGCAGTTTGTGAAACATTATCAAACACAGGAATCGGAAATCTGTCATCATTCCGGCTAATGGAAAAATGTCTTAGCTTTATTTTCGAGGCTATTTTTGCATTGCAATCATATTGCTTCCCGTGCGTCATATTGTGTAGGTGCGTTAGGGCCAATAAACGTTTCCACAGTCCCGATGTCTATACTGCTATCGGCATGGGTAATATACAGGTACACTTTACCTAGGTACACCTAGCCCGAGCGTATGTACTGCATTGTATAACTTAGATTAACAAAGTACACAATCTCAAAATACAATAAATAGATAAATGAAAAAAAATGAAAAAAAATACATAAAATAAATAAAGCAAAAAGCAATAACTTTTTTGTAAAATCTATATATCTTTCATTGTAAAATATACGATGTTCAGTGTAATGCTGGTTTATGAACAAAGAGTAATATAGCCCTTTACTCAAATTCAAATAATTTATTCAAACTTGATAAACTTAATTGTTTACTATAAAAAATTGAATTAACATTCAAACAATCAATAATGGGTGCCAATTTGGGCCTGCTGGTGGCTATTACCTATTAGTTTTATTTTTTGCATATACATACCTTGGTGTTATGCGCAAATTGGCATCTATCCTTTACTTTTCCGCAACTTCACAACTCTAATAAATGGCTTCAACATTACAATTTTGTTTGTAGACTGTGAGCATTATTTTCAATTAACCTATTTTCGTTTGAAAATATTTTAACTTTTCTATTTTTGCAAATCAGCATAAACAATTTCATAACAGCTAAAGATAAATGTTATGCTTAAAAATACATCAAATTTAACACCTGTTTTAGTTAGAAAATAATCTGACTTTACACTGATATTCGTCAGAAGGTATTTTTTCAGAGGTATTGAAGAAGATGAATTTGAGATAATATTGATGTGCAAGGTCTTCTACCTCTTGTCAGGCAGAACCTTGCAGACTAAATCGCTGGCTATCTCCCAAGACGCTTAAGCATTCTAATTAGCTTTCTGGGATAGCTTGTTTTCCTCTCGGAATATCTCACACAGCAATCGACGTTAGACAGCAATGAAGAAGAACATGTATGTCGGAGATAGACACACTGAAAGATTAATCAATTTCAGTAATAACAGGTCGTCTGTTGTGTTCCGTATTTGTTGTTGTTTTGGACCGCCTGTGGGTGTTAGAGTCTGATGTTATGACTTCTGCCCGTCCACACCTATCGTCTGTCAGCAATGAACTCTCGCGATATTTCACGGGACTTCACACGATGATAGGCCAAGGTAACAGTAAGCCCTTAGACTCTTATGCCTTAATGTTGGTTATGTAGCTACGAGGTGTTAAACCCATCATTTCTATAAATATGTCTTCTCTTACCAAATTACAAAGGAAAACATGGAAAGAGAGATGTAGCAGCACGTATAGTTATGCTGCTTAATTGAAAGCACGTGCAAATCGTGCGCCAAGGGGTAGCTGAGTTTTCTGTCCCCCTCCTTATCTTTCATCATAGACATAGATCACAAATCAGCTATCCGAACTAATGAAAATTGGAATTTCTCTTGCTAACAGTTCATGTAATAGAAATGCGTCTACAGAAATAACCCACAATTACACGTACTGGTAGCGACCTTACGCAAGGCCTTAATGGACAAGTTTTTATCCGCCATCTTATTTGTGTAAGCAAACACCTCTCAAGGGCTCCTTCTAATCGAGTGAGGTGTAAGTCCTAAGTGAGGAAGAGGGGATCCGTTTTTGTTACCGCCACACGTAAACCCACACAAGTGATTTTAATAATATTAATACACTGTATATTTACGCATTCCTTTGCTATGCAGGTTTTACTTATCACGTGACAATATTATATAAGTTTATATAATTATCACGTGACCGTTACATGTGTTTTACTATATGACCCTTAACATGTGCCGAAAGTGTGTTAGACATCGGTAACGTGTGCTATTTCCTTACCTGGGGGCAGTAAGGGAGTAGTGCTTGTAATTTAGCGCATCACACAACTTTCTGAGGAAAGTTATATTGCTAATATGACATATGAAATGATTACATATGGAAGCGAAAATGTCACACTGCACGTCAAGACCTGGATTACATATATAATGTAATGCACGCCACACTCGAGTGATATAACATAAAAAAAACTATTGTATGCATACAAACGAATGCGGTTGTGTTGATGGTGTGGTTTACTTTGTTGTTGTGTGTCGACGCTGTGATATACTTTGTCGCTGTGTGTTGACGCTTTGGTATACTTTGTCGCTGTGTGTTGACGCTTTGGTATACTTTGTCGCTGTGTGTTGACGCTGTGGTATACTTTGTCGCTGTGTGTTGATTCTGTGGTATACTTTGTCGCTGTGTGTTGACGCTTTGGTATACTTTGTCGCTGTGTGTTGACGCTGTGGTATACTATGTCGCTGTGTGTTGATGCTGTGGTATACTTTGTCGCTGTGTGTTGACGCTGTGGTATACTTTGTCGCTGTGTGTTGATGCTGTGGTATACTTTGTCGCTGTGTGTTGACGCTGTGGTTTACTATGTCGCTGTGTGTTGACGCTGTGGTTTACTTTGTCGTTTTGTGTTAATGACGTGATATACTTTGTCATTGTTTGCGGGAATTTTGGTATACTTTGGCGCTGTGTGTTGACGCTGTGGTATACTTTGTCATTGTGTGTTGCCGCTGTGGTATAATTTGTCATTGTATGTTGACGCTGTGGTATACTATGTTGCTGTGTGTTGACGCTGTAGTATACTTTGTCACCGTGTGTTGATGCTGTTGTATACATTGTCGATGTGTGTTGACGCTGTGGTTTACTTTGTCATTATGTGGTGTCGCTGTGGTTTACTTTGTCATCGTGTTTTGATGCTGTGATATACTTTGTCGATGTGTGTTTACGCTGTGGTATATTTTGTCACCGTGTATTGACGCTGTGGTATACTTTGTCATTGTGTATTGACGCTGTGGTTTACTTTGTCATTGTGTATTGACGCTGTGGTATACTTTGTTGCTGTTTCTAAACGCTGTTGTATACGTTGCCGCTGTGTGTTACTAAAACTAGTCTATATTGAGTACGTGACCAAGCGGCAGACTGCTGACCGTCAAATTGGACCAGGGGGAAATATTTGTCGGGACACCATGCGTCATTCTTCCAGCCTTCAACCTTCATATTACAGCCAGTACATGCAATTCCACATCGGCTAAAAACGGTTCCCTCATGTCAAATTCTATCAAAACCGGTAGACATATAAAAAGTCTTTATTGTCTACGTACGTAACAGCATCAATTATTCAGTGACCTAAGAGCAAATATTGAAAAACTTTGAATGAAAAGCGTAGTCAGCAGCAGGATATCAAACGGTCGTCTGTTTTACGTTCAGCTTCCTACTTAAAACAGCGTAAGTTTGTATAAAATGTTTAGTGTTAGGACAAAACACGTAAAAGAGTCGACACTCAGTGCATTTGTGTTGTAATAAAGAAGGCATAAACACGAAAGGAAGGAC
Source organism: Chlamys rubida (assembly GCA_032359455.1). Classification (NCBI taxonomy): domain Eukaryota; kingdom Metazoa; phylum Mollusca; class Bivalvia; order Pectinida; family Pectinidae; genus Chlamys; species Chlamys rubida. The sequence continues at coordinate 29,636 of JAUMHH010179550.1, forward strand.
AATGGTAAACGTTTCCTGCGCCGCATGTTTTCCGCCAAATCAAACAAATCTGTATTGTATAATTATAATTGAAAGCAATGTTCTTAATCTATACAATACTATATCACCTGCAACATACAGGAACCAACACATTTTATTTTTTTTTAATTTCTTAATGTCCTCCTTTACATAAATATATATAAAATGTAAATTCACTCATTAAATACCTTCATTCACAAATGAGATAATAAAAACTAAATAAAAGAAATGGTGACGCTACAAACCACCTGATAACAAGTCTGCAGATATAACGTGAAGCTTGACCCTTAACGTTACCTATATTACAGTTATAATGTACAAACGACAAATCTCCAAATCAACAAGCATTTCGGATTAAAGAAAAAACATCGTTGTTTTTTGTATTCCCTACTTGGATTATGAAGTTAGGCGATTATTGTGTTGAACGAAGATGATAAATTTACTAATTACAGTGTACATGGTGATTTTTTTCTATTCAGAAAAAAATGACAATGAACACTGCTTGCCCACCTCCCTCCACCCTTTGCGTCACTACAGTAAAATGCAATTCGTGCACCACCGATGAAAATTGAAAGGCAGGGGAAGAATTAGACCTACTTTTCGCATGGGTAAACTTTTTGTTATTTGCGCAGGTTAAAATAAGCAAAATATACACCTAGCAAAATTATTGCCTTTCTGACATACTATGGACCATGAGTCGGTGTTAAACGTAGCTCAAACACCGCTTATTTATTCCCGATAAAACGTGAATCCTGGACCTCGCAAAACTGAAGCGTTATATAGTATGTGCTTGCATTACCAAAGTGTATGTCTAAGGGAGAACACCATATCTCTGCAGCTTAAGACATGTTAGTATTTATATTGTATTTGTTATATAAAAACACTTTTTTTGTTGAAGACGTTTTCAATAATTACATTCTAGAATAATGTTCATGTAAATAAATCAAAAATTGTTTATTAGTTAAGATGGATAAAATTATATTTAATTGACTTGGTCGTTAGCGAAATTTCTCTGATATCTTTGTCTCTAACACAAATAGCAATTATATGAACCCCTAACTAAAGTATGACACTTTCAGCGCCTAGGAAATAAGTCTGGTACTAGGGAACAAGGTCACACCACTGGGGGGGTTACATAAACCAAAATAATGAAGTCAGTGGAGTGGCACAATCATCCTAAAAACACATGATGCTTCCAATGTCTGCCCCAAATAGATAACATTTTACCCTGGCCCAGCAACAGTTCTACTTATACATCTTTGACATTTGTTGATGCTACAAAGGCCATTTTCTGCTGTTGCACTCCCATTCTGACTTCTGTCACGCCGCAGAGAACATGTTTCCATGCAAGGTATGTAATTGTTAAACAACATTTATGCTTTATATTTTCATGAATCTCGGACTTTTACAAAACCAAAATATCTGTTACCTTGATGATATTTCCTCTTTAGTCTGCGTAAAATGAAACCTTTCTTTCCAATAAATGTGAATACCGATGAAAACAATTTTTAAAGCTACTTTGAAATATCACTTGAATAACGTTTGTGAAAAAATAAAAATGTCAAAAAATAAAATGATTGAATTCCTGGTTAACAATATCTTTGTCGAATTTTGTGAAAAGATTTTCCAGTTTACCGTAGGTATCCTTGTCAAATTTTCACTTCCAGTTTCAATGACGATGTAGCATATTCAAATACCAAGAAATGGCCAAATTCATTGTCGTTGAAATCAGGGACACAGCAAGGATGTTTACATCAGCCGCTTCCCTTCCTTCGATCTTAACCAATAAACATGACAAAAAGACACGACCTTCTACTACGCTGTACGAACTATCCCTTTCCTGGCACAGTAGTAATACACCTGATTCCCCAACCTAACAAGTACCAGTTCCTGGCACAGTAGTAATACACATGATTCCCCAACCTAACATGCACCAGTTCCTGGCACAGAAGTAATACACCTGATTCCCCAACCTAACATGTACCAGTTCCTGGCACAGTAGTAATACACCTGATTTCCCAATCTAACAAGTACCAGTTCCTGGCA
>JAUMHH010179551.1:0-15191 GCA_032359455.1 Chlamys rubida
TTGAGATGGTGGAATCTTCTCCATTTTTTCAATAATACAGAAAGTCAAATCATCACATAAAATGAAATACTTCACTGATCCAATTTCATGTTGGTTATACAGAACTACACTGGATATCCTCTTTTTCATACGACTATAGTTTTCTGAATAAAACCGTCTTTCATTCACGACTATCCTGTCCATTTTCTTCAAATTGTTTAACTTGAAGCTATCATGCACTGTGATTAATTGTTCCTTGACCTCATTTTCCATTTCCTGGAGCTTTACCGACTTCAGCGCACCAGCAACATCACAGTTATTTGCTTCGTACGTTATCTTCCATCCTTCTTTCTTTTTAAGCGCAAGACCTCTCTTCCGGATGCAAGATTGCGCCTGTCTATAAGCCATTACTTGTTTCAAAACCAGTCCTGTTCCATGAACAGCTTGGAGAAGTTGAGCATTTGCGTCCTCAAACGGAAAACAACTCCATGCCCATAATGGTCCCCAAAGCTTCACATACTCTGCAAGGTGCACACTGGTGTTGTGGATGTTCAGACCACATGAGCCGTCACCATAAAGGTTCTGGAACGCAGAATAAAACTGATCCAAGAGATCAATGGCTTTCTTCAGAGATTGTTGATTAATGCAGTCTCCAAGAAGAATATGGACACCTTCAGAGAGACACAAGAAGTTTTCAAGATATTCATCCTTGAGAATGCCTTGCAAACATGGAAAAGCATAATATAAGAGCCAAGATTGTAGTTCTGTCGCTTTGAAGTGGCTGTAATGCTTTTCCAGATCCCTTGGTAGCCTCTCAATACTGTCTGGTGGTTTCATCTGCTTCATTTTTTCTGAAATTACTTTCAGTTTGTTGCCAATAAAGTAATTTTTGCCACTCTGTGATGGAGAAAACCATTTGTTCATAAGTGATTTGGTAACCCCCAGAAGTACGCCATGCATGTAATCTGGAACTGTTCCAAGTACAAGGTTGTAACTTTCTAAATGTTTGAGTCCAGATTCTCCTTTGAAACCCTTTTCTCTATTTCTTGCAGAACCATTTTCCATGTTGACCAATACGTCTGCATGATTCCGATCTGGATACCGTGCTCCCTGAAGTCTATATGGAAAACATCTTGCGTATCCTTTCCCTTGCTGTGCCGTCATCCCAGGCTCCTCGCACTTGATACAAGCATGTGATCCATTGAAATATGACATATTGAGGAGTTCTGCTTTAGCTGGTAAATCAGCAATGCCACATATAATTGCAAGCTTCACATTGTAAGCTCCATCTCCAATTTGAACATCAACACCAACATTATACAGTGAGTTCATATCCTCACTGAAGATCCTGAAAAATGGATTGAAAGGGGATTTTCCTTTACCCTGCCATATTCCCACAAGCAAGATGTTATCCCTGCAAAAGCGTTTTGGAGGACTAAGCTCGTTTACAGCTAAAAATATAGGCCATAATTCCACCTTTGATGAGGAATATAAGTTCACACCATCAGTGTTAAACACTGCTGTGATGTTCTGTGTTTTAGGGTCAAGAAAGCCGCCCTCCTTCATCAAAGCTTGGTACTCCCTGCCATCAGAAATGTCTGTGATAAGGGTTGATCCAGATTGAAATCTTTCATAGGATTCTGCTTTAGTAGTTTGAATATCTTCCCAAATTCCTGAAAAAAATAATATAATTTTAGTATTTCTTTATTATATACATAAATTAAGAGGGATTTAACCTTTTTATCTCTTCTTCACTCTACTGGACTAATAAGTGACACGGGTAATGCGAGAAAGATCTACCATGTGCTATATATAATATATGTAAAACAATATTAGAGTCACTCTCAGTGTCCCGTAATAAATAAATAAAAATATTAAAGACAACACATTTTGAATTAAACTAATGCATCATATATATATATAGGTTTATAAATTTGCATTGTACATGTATCTAATGCATTATATAAATAAAAACAAATTTGTGATCATATGATTATCAACGACACTCCATTATATTTTCATCCAGTACTGTATAGTGTAAAGTTTGGTTGGGACCTCGGAAAAATTTCAAATAAAACAGGGTCTTCTGAGTTATACAAGTTAATGAGGTTCGGATGTTACTGTATATATAACTATATACAGTGAAACTTTAATTTAATTCAGGTTTTGTTATGTCGCTTTCAGGAATTTTTTTTATTTTACAAAAGCAAAATTATTGTCATAAATCACAACAAACTAAAACTAAACTAAACGTAAAATCACCTGGTGTTTTGAGAAGATCAATCAGCTGTTTCCTAATATCACTAAACACAAAGCTCTGATTTGGCTGTCTGGACTTGCTTTGTTGGTTTGACAATACACCTTTATAACGGAGACCATCACAATTGGTAGTTTGGCATTGAAAAACATCCTTGTCACCTGGAAAGACAGTATTGCACTTTATACAATAATGTACTTCTCTGACTGGTGTAGTGTCAACATAGCCCATCATTTGGCCAAAGTCCAGCTTCGAAATGTCCTCATGATGTTTAAACATTGTTTTTATAGTCTGTATTACATCTTTGCTTGTACTCGCCGAAAACTGGTTCCGTAAAAAACAAGATAAAAGAGTGAGAGCTTGATATTCATTTTCTGGAATGCCCGCATCATTATTATCTTCTGTCTCACTTGCTGATGAAATTGTATCAAATGAGTCTGATGAAGAAAAGCTTGATGAATGGTCATCAAGACATGAAGAACTGGTATCATTATCAGAAAACCCAAGAACTACTGATTCACTATCTGTTGAAAATGAAAATTCAGAAACTGAGTCTACATCAGGTGAAAAAGCACTTGTTGAGTCTGAGTCAATGTTTGGTAATGATGATGAAAGATTGTAAGTATTTTGCTTTTCAGGGGTCATTAGAAGTGTACTAGTCTCAAGAGTAACTGTAGGTGTATCATTCTGTTCAACACAAATTGGAAGTTGTTCATCAGGTGATGGTGTATGGCCAGATTCAAATGATTCCTCATCAGAGCATCCATATGATTGACTATGACTGAGATTTTCTTGAGATGTTGACGGCTGGTCATTAATGAAATCTCCTGAAAAGAGAAAATAGTATAAGATTTAACGAATTAACATTTTCAGAAATACTTGTATTAAAAAAAATGTTCCTTGTATTAAATTATGGAAAAGTTTTTTTTTAATTCTTCACAGAGCAGTCTGAACTTTTAATTGAAAATATATCATGAATCTATTTCATACGCAAACTGATTGAATAGTTCATTACGGTATCATAAATCATTGCTAACAAACAACTTGCAAGGTGTATCAGAAAAATCAAATAATTGTTGAATTGTAATTTCTCGACTGTTTGACATTACTCCTAAGAAACTAAAAGAAACTTACCTTCAAGATTATAAAGATTTCTTTTAGCACTGCTGTCATGAACTTTTTGCTTTTTCCATCTGTAAAATGTTGATCTTGGAACCACAGCAGACTCATCATCCACATATTTTTTCTTCACTCTTTTCACAGGTGCTGAAATACAAAGTATATACCATACAAATAAATGCAAAACTTGTTCCTAGCCCGAAGGAAACCATCAAAATAAGTGGGCATCTAAAATTTCACAAAATCATGTGGATCATACTAGTTATTAAAGGTTTCTGCTGTCACCTCGACATGATCGAGGAAGGGTCATTGATTGAAATCAGTGCATCATGTGTTTAATAAAGCTTAGGCCAAAAAATAAAATATGTGAGTTTACAGTCATCCGATCGATCCAAGAAACATTTGACAAAACACAAGATGTTCCACGGTTTCAGTAGAATTTCAAAGTGTAGTCATAGTGATGGGAAAGGAATGATGCTACCGGTTGTAAATTCGACAAAATTTATTGACATTAAAGAAATTCCACGGTCAGACAGCGACACTGAGTTTGAAGTGAAGGGCAAACTTGCTGATATTTGTAAACATGAATGCATCAACATTTTTCATTGGCAACTTTTAAGCATAATCTAATCTTGTACCTGTATATCAATTTTAAGAAATGCCTGCTCACATGCAAACCATCTATTCATATATTATGTACATGTATAGCAATAAAAAGTTATTTAATTTCTAGCCTCTCTATTCGACACATATGCATCCATGAAAAAAAATTCAAACATTAAATGCATTCATGTTTACACAAATAACATCAAGTATGTTCGCACTTTTAAAAGCAAGGACTGCAAATGTGATTGGACAGTTCCCCTTATTCCTAGCAGAAACATGTCACAGATGCAGATCCATCAAGGCCGAATTAACTCCGCATTAAAAGATATCACAGTTTTCCTACTGTCTGCCAACTTAAGTTTTGATCGACGAAAAATCGCCGTTAAGTTTGCTGTGATGGCTCAATTTTTTTTTTACAATTCTTGTAAGACTCTCTTTGTCGTAATAGGAATTGAAGAAATATTCATGAAATTTTTTATTAATAAAAACATTTTCTTCTTTGAGACTATTAAAAAAACGGCCGAAATGCGCAACGTCATTACGTTACTCTCTACTGTACTGTAATGTTTCGGCGCAAACCAAACTGGCAGAGATGAAATTGAAAGACGGAAGTCAGAACGTTTAGAAAATACACTTACTCAATCCATGTATCGAGTGCAGGTGAACTAACACTCGTTGCTTGGAAGATAGTTTGTTCTCACAGATCAAACACTTGAATTTTCCATCCACATCGATTCGAAAATTATCTTCTTTGGTTCCTAAACTTTCAGACTCCGACATCCTAAATCGCCGTCAGTGTAGTTAGCGCGCTTGAACACCGTCGATTTTACCATCGATCCCGCGAACTGTAAACGTTCTGATGATTCTGTATATAGCCTCTAAAATCAATAACGTGGTAAAAGTTGTTTCTGTATATTTTTCAAGTCAAGAATTTGATATTAATAGTACAACCATAAAATTTTTCTATTCAATTTCATCCAAACAACATAGCGTTTTTCTAGATAATTCTTTCGAAATAGCAGTCGCGGTTTGCACTGGTGCATATACCGGGTCACTTGATTGGTCAGCCTCTGTAGCCATTTGAGAGAAGCGTTTTCATTGGCTGATTGGATTTTGGCGCAATTGACCAGTTGATAAACAGAAAAATGGCCGAGACGAAGTATGCGATAGTCCAGTGGAATGACAAATTTACCAGTGTGGTAAATTTGGATAACGTAAAATTGCCGAGAAAACCAATTCATCAGTACATTGAAGGTGAATTCATCACAGCACTATTTGGGAAGAAGCCCTACAGGGCCAGGATTTCTGAAATATCAGGTATGTAGATCTAGCCTGTTTTGTAGGCCGATCGAAAATCCGACTCAAAATTTGAAAATATATTCGAATACGGGAGGGCATGATGCGATACTAGGATGCTTATTGTTAGACACAGGAAAATTTTCATGTATTTTGAAATTACGAGGAAAGTCGGCAAATTATCACATTTTATATGACCAAAAGACAGGCAAAAATTCACCTGCTGCAGACGAAAGTGTGCCATGTTTTATTCTGTAGAAACGGTGGGTAAAACCAGAGGATTTTATTATGCCCCAGGTTTTACCCAGCGTTTCTACAGAAATTAATGTTTTATATACATGTACCGTTGTGTCGACGAAATCTCGTTATTATATATTCGTTTAAATAAAAAATGAATAAAACTTATACTATATTTACAGGGACGTGCTAAATTTCTTTCACGTTTTTTTTTTAGTTCCTTGCATCAGTTTGCAACTTCGTTTAAAAGCATTTTCCTGACATTTTAATGGATGGATTTTGACAATTGTTGGCTTATTGGTACAATATTTGAATTAATTTCTGTTGTGTATTTTTGGAGTTAAAGAACTTGAGAGGTATATTAGAATTATATCCACACTGTTAATTTACGGTTGAGGTGACACACCGATTTTTCTACTTTTATCACAGTTTAATGTTTATGGCACAATTTTCATTTTGACACTCATTTTCAGATGACAGATCAGTCTTGATGGTGAAGAAGGGGAAAAATGGAGTTTTTCCTTTGAAATTTCCCTACGAGGAAAACATGGATCCAGAACTGGCAGCTGAAGCAGTAGTAAATTTAAGCCAAGAAGCAGATTCAGATACTACTAGGAACAACACTTTTATTGGTATGAACAGAAGTTGATCTATAGTACTCAAACTTTTTTTATAAGGCCAAAATAAAATATATGTGTGTTCTGGTCACTGTTTTCCTTAACCTACCTGGATTTTTCATACCTACCTGAAACATTTTATGGACAATTTCAAATTAGCACTGTTCTGTTGAAGTCAAGGCCCATATATAACAGGAAATGCACTTAATTGTTTTGGCCTAAAGACAATTAAGACATGCAAATATGTTTTACATATCACGATTAAGAGATAAGTATTTTGGACCTAATTAAATTTACCTAAACATTGATTCTAAATACTAAGTTATGCATTAATACTGAAGTTATGTTGTGAAGATTTAAATTTACATTCAGTTGCTAGTTGTAAATGGGCTATAGCAATTTGTTGTATTTGCAATCTAGTCTGAAACATTATGCTATTAGCAAGTGTTAATTTCTGTCAACCACAAAAAAAAACTTTAAATGTGTCATGATGTATTAAAACACTCGCTTTTTAACAGACAAAGAAAGAGATACATGTAGATTAACAAATGAAGGAATGGACATCCAGCCGGTGGTCATTGAAGAAATGGAAGTTCAGTCGGCGGTCATTGAAGAACGAGACACCATCACCACTCAGGAGGAAATGAACACCCAGCCGATTAGAAAGGAGCAAGACCAAGGTGAGTCCAAATCATACTGATTTTTTTGCCCCCACCATGAAATAGATTTTAATGTACAGATAAAAGTCAAGTTTCTATTTTGACAGAGGATGTGAAGGACCAGAATATAAGAGCTATCAGAAATTTCAAAAGATGGCATGACGTCGCACATAGCTTACACCCGGGTCTCCAAAGGCAGGGCTCAACATTAACATTTGCCTGACTTATCCGTCCAGGTGATTTTGTGGTCGGACAAGTGTTTTTTACTGTGTACTTGTCCGATGGGACAAGTAGATTTGTAAATGAAATTGTCCGTTTCTCAAAATGATAATGAAAATGTGGATTAATTTTATTATATTTTTCTAAATTCAATTGTAAATGTTGACTTCCAAAGTAATATTACATCTTATACCTAAAATTTGGCTCTGTGCCCACAGGTAATCATAACTTCTCGTAATATCACAAAACCACTCTTAATAGGTTTGAACCACTCGTAATAGATTTGAACCACTCGTAATATCTCTTAACCGCTCCTAATCTTATAACACATGTGCTAATATTATAAAACATGTGCTAATATCATTTAAAAGTCGTAATGATTACGAGCAAATCGAGTAGAATCAGAGAAATGTATCTCCTAGTGTCATAACCCATATATTTGCTACTGTCTCTTCACTTGAGGTTGTTGAACAAAGCTTGATTTCTGTGTTTATACAATTACCTTTTGTAATCTTTTTCTAAATATTCGTCAATTTTGATATTTGAAAGAAATACTTCCGACAGTTTACAAGTGTTTGGACAAGTTAGATCTGATAGTAACTTGTGCAACTAGACAAGTGAAAATTGTGCTTAATGTTGACCCCTGAAAGGTACATCTACAGTATTGGCGACCAATATAAACCATAACAGAGACCTAATACAACTGACATTCATAGGTATTTGACAAACTCCTATAGTACACAATTTATGTTGTGGTGTCCAATTTATATAACAGGAAATAAACACCGGGACCTTAGGTAGAGTGTTGCTGAATACCGCCAGTCTAGACCCTTCTATTGGACAGCAGATTGAACGTGAGGGTTGTTTTTAACACCGCAACCCAAAGTTTGGTTTCAATCAGACAAATCTGGTTGAATCAATGATGAACTACATAATGTAACGTAATGGAGAGACGGCTTGAGTATTTTTTATTCTGATGGTTGAATGTCAGATTATTTTTGTATTTACAGGTGAAGAACAGCATTCAAACTTAAAGAAAGACATTTCCAATTTGCGTCCTAGGTAAATATTATTACTTGTCAAACATATAAATAAACAAATAAAACTTGATAACAAACTTTCTAGCATCCTCAAGGAAAGTTTATTTTATATATATAATATCTGTTTATTTATTTAATAAAATGTTATCAGTGATCTGCAGAACTTAGACTAGAGGCCCAATATTTTTAAGGCTTATTAACTGTCTGATTAATTTACCCACATAGGTATTTGGTTTTAAATCTTATATTTTGTATGTTTTTTAATTTTCATATTTTTCAGTGGCAGTCGAAGGCTGGAGAAGAGGGTTGACCATCTGGAAAGGGAGGTGAAAGACTTAAGGTCCTCCCTTAAGTCTTTGAAGAGGAAATTTTCTGAACTTTCTGGAACATGTCAAAACAGTAATCCTGCTACTACAGAGGATAGTTCCTCCAGCACTACACTGACCTCCACATCCTCAACAGCTTCGTCCTCCACATTGACAGTGGACAACTTACTGAAATCTGTGGGTCATATTGGGAACTCGGAAAAAGAAATCAACGAGTGTATGAGGAGAATTACTCTCACAGTTTTTTCAAGACAGGACCTTGTGTCCTGTTCTAGGACTGGAAAAAAAACATTCCACTCCCCTGGGAAAGCAAGGCCCCCACTTGATCCAGAAAGAGTGAAGCTGGTGGAGCAGGTTCTGCTACTGAAATGCTCCATCAGCAGGGACACTTTCAAAAAAAAGTTTGACAATCTTGTGAAGATGGAACGTCGGTCAAGTAAAACTTGCAGTGATCCAATAGTTTAGTGCCTGACTGTCATCATGTTGTTCTGTTTTTCTGATCGGCCTTTCATTTGTTTGGATTATTTGATACAAACTTTTTTGTAGAGATTCCCCAACATTTTTTGAGTATATTGGTTTTTGTTTCAAGGTTTCTTTAAATAGTATTTTTGTTCTGTCAAATATCTTGACTTGCATACATTATTTTTGTATTGATCATCAATGATGCATTTGGCATGTAGATTCAACATCTAGTTTCTAATTACTTTGTATTATACAAATGTACATGTAACACTTATATAAAATTCTGATATTGATATGTTGCAGTTGTTAAAACTACTTTTAAGGAATGTTCAAGAACAGTTCTTGAATTGTTCTTAGAATAAAGTTCAAGAACTGTTCTCGATTGTTTGAGACTTAAAACTGTTCTTGAATAAATCAAGAACTGTTCTTGAATTGTTCTTAGAATAAAGTTCAAGAACTGTTCTTGAATAAATCAAGAACAGTTCTTGAACAAGAAGTTCAAGAACAGTTTGTCTCATTTAACGTTCAAGAACAGTTCCTGAACAGTTCTTGAACTGTTTAAGCACAGTTCAAGAACAATTCTTGAACAAATTTCCAGAACAGTTCAAGCACAATTCTTGAACTGTTCTTGAAATTTTCAAGGGCCAGGCAGAAAGGGCCAGGCAGCAGCTTTCTGTAGTGACTTCAACTTGGATGTGCACGAAAGTTCTGTCTATGTTTTCAGTGCAATTGTTTTTTTTGTGTACAATGATTTTGTAAGATGCAGGGACTTTTGTGTGGTAAATGATTTCAGTGTTATTTTTTATACAATTTCAAACATTTTACTATGATCATATGCAGCTGAGTCTATTATCATGGAGAAAGTGACAATTCTACTAATTGCACTACTGGTTATTAGTCTGAGTCTGTATGTAATTTTTAAAACTAGAATCCACTTGCAACTGTGATATCATGATGACTTTGCATCAAGCATGTTGTAAAGAAATAGTAAGTATCACGTAATTGTTACAACAATTTTGGTATGCCTGAAAGCATTTCTGAAAATCCCATTCACTTTTGCATAACAACATTGACCTTAACACTGTGTAGTAATAAACAGTTACACAAACAAAGAAAATAATGCCTATTGCTACTGGTCTTCCTGAACTAAGTGACAAAGGATTCTTTAAAAGTCCCTGTGTTAAAACTACCGCAATCATGATGTTTGTTGTATGCATGCACGCTCTTAACAAAATTAAGGTAAACAAGTTCAAGCATTGGCGTGTCACGGGCCCAGTAGTTTCCTTGTCGCCTAAACCCGTCAAAAATAACTGACATTTACATAGACATAAAAAATGAATCTTACATTTTTGAAACAAACAACATTATTTTTATTGGATGCTGTGTACAGCATTCATAGCGGTCCTCGCCAAGACTGGGCAACTCGCCAAGCCTGGGCAAATCAAAACCAAACAACAGCCTTTCTTCTTCCGCGGAAGATCTTTAAATGCTGTGTTGATTATTTCATGGTATGATTAATGCTATAAAATGATGAAATACATATGAAAACGATCAATAAATCAAAGATTTTTTTTTAAAGTTTTACTAAAAAGCGACTTTTTTCAGTAAACATCATGAACTATATCAATCTCAGATTACTACGCTTTTTGGACCGAATAATTTCTTGACAAAAAAACCCAACAACACTTATCTCCTTCCGCGAAAGATCTGTAGATAATGTGTTCATTATTTCATGATATGATCAATGCTACAATATGGTAAAATATGTCTGTATAAGACAAAAAAATAAAAAAAAATATGTAAACATCTTTAACAGTGGCGTTTTTAATCAGTGAAAGTTCCGAACTATATTTGGTTCAAATTACTACGCCTTGACGGAAAGATCCGATTGCAGTTCGTATATTTCCGTACGCCGGTTTTTTGCAAGTGACGCGCACACGTGCAGCTGCTTTTCATCCCGCCAGACGCCAACAGAAAAAATTGTCAGCTGTGTATCAAAACTGCGAAGGCTCTACAATATCAACAATCTGGTTGGTAAGTTCACATTATATGTTATTGAATAAGTACTTTTATTTTGTAAAAACGATTTTCCTTTGTGTTTGAAGGTCTTGCTAGTTTCATTCTCCGATGTTCTTTGTTGTCATAACTGTCCCCTGTCGACGCCATGATACTTTTTGGCGATTTTTGGTTCCATTTAAAAAATTGTGAATAACGATCGAAGATAGCTAGCTTTCAAAATTCACTACATCCACCTGTTAATTTGGTTGTGGGTGTTTCCATATTTCCAACATAATATCTAGAAAACGTGTAGTCTGTCAAACGTGCTTGTAGCACGTGTTTCTTAATTTACAAACAAACCCCTTGACCCGGAACTTCATTTCGTCTGAATCAATGTATGCTAGGCTAGAATCTTATATTTGTTACGGTAAGTCATTACTGTATGTGTCAAGATTTTTAGTATTGTTTATTGGTTGCAATATATTTATGTTCATCGTGTTTGAAAGTCGAAATTGCTGTTATCCCTAGAAATCGCTCGACGCCATAACGCTGACGCGAGTTATTTTCAGAATGATACTCAGTACATTTATTTGCACTAACAACTTTGAACTGTACATATGATTTTGCTTAGAGATAATTCGAGTTGATCTTTTCAAACCAAAACGTGGAAATGACTGAAGTTTGAACTTGGGGATGATTGATCAGTTTTGAAGACAAGATATGGCATGGAGATGACCGGAGTTTGATGCTTAATTATAAACTTGGAGATGATTTATAAGTTTTGAACTGGAGTAAAACATGTATATTGCTTGGAGATGACTGAAGTTTGATACTTAACTTGGAGATGATTTATATGTATCTTGCTTGGAGATGACTAACATTTGATGCTTAAACTTGGAGATGATGTAATTCATGAGATATCTGCAGTTAATCTTTTCAAACAAAAACTCGGAGATGACTGAAGTTTTGATGCTTCAACATGGAGATGATTTATTTGGTGAACTGGAGTAATACACGAGATAACTGCAGTGAAAGTACTTTTGATACTTAAACTTGTAAACTTTGAAATATCGATGATTAAATAGTTTTGAACCGGATTCATACATTATATATATTGGAGATGACTGAAGTTTGTTCTTCGAGTTGACCATTTTTCGGTGAAGTTTTGTCGATGAACATGTCTGAAGTATGAGTTAATAACTACTGCAACTTTTGTACGAAAAAGAAGTTGGAGAACAACTGAATTGATCTATCAGAATCATGTTGTATACTAGTTAAAATCTTGCAAACAGGAAAGAAAAAACTTCATACCCACAAAAATATATTCTTGGTCAAGACCAAAAGTATTCTTGGAGTTGATTGTTTTCAAACAAATCCCGCAGATGACTGAAGTTGACCAACTAATTTTAAACTATATCTTGAAGAAGACTCATTAGTTTTGAATCGCTGTATACCTTCTGTATTAAATGTAGGTTACTGAAGTGTATTTATAGGGTGGGCTTTAAAAAAAACATTCGCATGACTTAGATTTGATACACAATATTTTTAACAAAAAGAAAGCTTAGATTTGGAGAAAATTCGGAAGTTGAGCTGTAAATAGACCTATCTTATAAAATCAAAACATTGTTGTCTTTGAAAGCTTGAACTGTTTTAATTCTTTTAGTTTCAATAAGTAATTGTGACTTGTTTAAATAAAAATCTTTTGAGTTAGATAATTACATCCATTGTACTTGCATTTGAAGACCATTATATTAAACATAACATGGGTGTTGATTTGGATACATGGAGGCACCGTGCACGTGTTGGGCAGTTTTGCGGAGGGAAAAAAAGGGGCCAATGTATATCAGAATTACATGCAGATGAATCAAATGAGTCTGCTGGTGTGGGGAATGTCACTACTAATGCTGGCACTGAATCAAATAAAGGAATGGCTCATATAAGAACACTGACAATCCTGATGACCACCTTTACTCTGTCTGTTTTGTTACTGATATTATCAGGTGACATTGAAGTAAATCCTGGACCACAGCAAAAGGGTAATGTGTTCTGCTGTATCACATCAGGTGATTATCATCAAGCTCACAGCACATTTTCATTGGATTCAAGAGGTCGTCAGTGTGTTCCAAACAGTTGTTGCTTTCTTTTATCAACATTTACTACTTCTGTATCAAACATGTGTAAAGATCAACTACACTCTATCATGTATGGTGGTGACTATTTATACAGAAATATCCAGAGTAGTTACAGTGTACACCATAATACATCTCATACAATGTCATATACTTATTTATTGCCAACAGAATTACCAAAGTATATGGTTTATGGTGGTGTCTGCTTTCAGTATTCTGTGAAGAAGTGTTATTCTGGATGCATTAAAGAAGGTTTTGTGGGTGAATATCCAATTGTGCCATTTGAAACTGCATTATCATTGACAATATCCGGTTCATCAGATACTGGTTCACATATTATTTTGATTTTCAATCAAGTTGCTATTGGTATATACTTCCAAAAAAACACAAGCACATGGTACATTTTTGATTCTCATTCTCGGGATGCAAATGGATTATTGTCCATTTCAGGCTCTTGTGTCCTTGGATATTGTAGTACAACTGTTGACTTGTGTTTACATGTACGGACTTTAGCACATTCTTTGTCGGGTAGATCTCTCTCAGAAACTCAATTTGATCTTCATGCGATCACGATAAAACCAGTCCCTCTGTCAAATGCATTGCGTCACGTACGGATGAGTCACATTGTATTTATTCCACATGACAAAGCCTCAAATATTCTTGAAAATAAAGTAACAAAACAATATTCTACATCAAAACAGAAAGCTCAGATAACACCGTGTGGTGTTCCATTTCTACCAAACAATGACACTTGTGGAAGGAAACAACATTGTAAAGTCATTCCGCATGACGGGGACTCGATTCATGAAAATAAAGTAACAAATCAAAATTCTACAACAAAACAGAAAGCTCAAATAACACTGTGTGATCTTCCATTTCTATCCAACAATGACAATTTAGCAAGGAAACAACAATGTAAAGTCAAATGTTTTAAGAAAAGAAAAGACACATTACAGACACATACAAGATGTGATAGTCATTGGCCTATTATGCATGGCAAGGACATGCATTTGAATCCAAAACACAGTACTAAAAAAAGATGTGCTGACAGTGATGGATGTGATTTAAAAAATAAAAGAAAACGTGACATAAGCAATGATGAAATCGCACAGTTAGATGCAAGTTTAACAAACAATCTCAAAAACTGCAATAATGTGAATTTAGGTAAAATTTCCAATAGAAACACCAGAAAACAAAGTCCTACAATACAGAAAGACACAGACCAAGAAACAATTCTAAAATTCCATGAAAGTGTGTCGTCTGGTCCTGTCTACATTTGCACCGTATGTACTCAGACATTTTTCAGACATTCAGTAGTAGAATACCAGCATGTTAGTGCAAGATGTTTGTCTTCTTTAACAAAAATCCATATAATCAGTTATGATGGGAATGAATGGATATGTTTTACATGTTGCAGACATATAAAGAATGAAAAAGTTCCACCCCTTTCAATTGCAAATGGCATGAAATTCCCAGAGCAACCAGAAGAATTGAAAGATTTGACACAGTTAGAAGAGCGTTTAATTGCACCACGTATTCCTTTTATGCAAGTTCGAGAATTGCCAAGAGGTGGTCAGTTAAACATAAAAGGCAATGTTGTCAATGTTCCTGCTGATGTGAATGAGACTGTTCGAGTTTTGCCCCGTACGTTAAATGACAGTGAGACCATTCCAATTAAATTTAAAAGACGAAAAGAATATAAACACCATATTTCTTTTGAAAGAGTGAGACCAAATAAAGTTTTTGCTGCAGCAAAATGGCTTGTTGAGAACAGTGAGTTGTTTAGAAATGAAGGAATTACAGTTTCCGAAGAATGGTCAGTTTTGCAAAGCCATGGAAGCAATGATCATTACTCCACTGGAAAACAACAAGAAATTCCTGAAAATAATGAAATGAGTTGTTTCATTGAATCAGAGGCAGAATTTAAAAACAAAAACAAGAAAAAACATAATGATATTGTGCAGAAGGCCTCTGGTAGCAACTTATCTGAAGGACTTTTTATTGATGAGCTTGAAGTTGGTACAGGTAACCAATGTTCAGTAGAAAATGATTGTCCCCTGTCAGTTGGTCCCCACAATGAAATCAGTAATGTTGCTCCCAGCAGAACAACCGATGATCAAAATGCTGTAATTGATGAATGGACGGAAGATGACAATTTCCATGAACATCCAACAGGAAACTTGGACACAATGATGCAACCTGCTGATTTTCGAGAATTCAATCAAATTTTGTCAATCGCACCTGGAG